>VYZT01014736.1:153218-176363 GCA_013400735.1 Pomatostomus ruficeps | reverse complement strand
TGTGGATGACTGGAGCAACATGAATGCAGGGAATTGAAATGGTGAAAATGCTGTTTTGAATGTACATCTATGCAAATATTTTTATAGAAACGCTTCCTCTTTCTTAGAACTACACTGAGGCTCCTTTACATTTCCCAGGTAGCTCTCCTAGATTTGTAATCTTGAGAGGGCACTAATTACTGCTAATGTTGAGGGAGATCCTCGATGTAGATAGCTTCTCAGATGTCAACAGTTTTCTTCCTGGAAGTCCATTTTTTTCCTGTAGATAGTAAAAATTCAGATAAGGAATCTGAATCTGTTCAAATTCCTCCTTTAATTTATGACATTACAAACTATTTATCTTGAAATACATGCAATATAAAACTTTATTAATAGAGTTGTCATGGTATTGCTAGTAATTAAAATTTTATGCATCTTTATTTTATGTAGAAAAATAGTCTAGCTTTGATGATGTTTTTTAATTTTCTAATGGCACGTAGTTCTTTGTTTTGCAAAAATTTTAGGTAGAGCTGAAATATCAATACATTTCTAATAGTTTCACTTGTGCAGAAATTTTTTTTAAAATTTAACAGATCATGTTGCTATCTTAAAACTCAGCCACAGGCAGATGATAAGAATATTAGATATTTACAACAGATAATATCAGGATCTTTTGACTGGATAATGGAACAAGTATCACTGCAGAGCAAATAATTTATATTCTTAAAGAATTTAATCAGAGGCACACATTTAGTTTGGTGAAGTACTCTGTCCAGTATAGGTGAAACTATTCAGATTGAACAAAACTTTAATATTTTATATTGAATACTTCTATTTCCAGAACTACTGCTTTTCTGTAATGTTTTTATTATTTTGTATTTTTATCAATAGATATTAACTGCTATCATACTTAGTCCACAGTGTATTTTCGTCTCATTTTTCAGTATATGCAGTAGTGAAAGTTGCTGTAAATTTTGTAGTACTTTAAAGCTGAAGGACAGAAAAAAATAGGAAAACTCTAAAATCAAAATAATATTATAGTTGTCCACCAAAGGCATTTCTCAATCTACCTGAATGCCTGTCTGAAAATGTAACTCTTTTATACTTTGCTTGCTTTCAAGAAAGATACAAACTGTTTTTAGAACTGAATTTGAGGATGACTTCAATATTGCGAAATCACTGAAGTTAGCTTCTTTTTCTTTCCTGTTATCCCGAGGTTAAATTGTCTTAACATTTGAAAGACCTTACATTCAAGACAATTAGATAATTGCACATTGATCCAATAAAGTGGGATTTATCTTAGGGTGTTCTTTTTGATAGGTCAGAATATACACAAAAATATCACCTAGCCTTTCAAGGTAAAATCTGAGCAATGCTCTTCACATCTTAAAGTGAACTGTTGTACCAAAGTACAACAAATTTGGTTTCTGTGAGAGTATTTTTGCGCATATTATAAAGTGTCTTCGAGAACATCCATCAGGTATTTTTAATGAGCATATATTCAGTGTACTGACAATACTGATCTCTTATTTGAACATACCTTTTAAAAGTGTGTCAAAAATCTACATGTAACGAAAGGCTTATTGCCAGATTGTAGTCTGTGAGGGGGATCACTGAAAGGTTTTCTGCCCTGAAAATGCAGGGAAACGTTGAAGTGTGTTACCATCCATTAAGAAATTACTTTAACTTAGGGGAAACATACTCATGAGTATATGAAATGGAGTTCTTTGTGTCTGGATAAAAATACCAGTTATCAGAAAATAGCACATTGTACAGAATGGAATCTGAGTAACACATTCCTAGGCTGGAAGTACATAATTGTTCCTGGAATTTCTATTTTGTTTTAATATGCCTGATACATTTTTCTAAAACACTGTTAATGGCATACTGTCAAAATAACACATGACCCATAACATTAACACGTGGTAATCAATGTTGAATCAAACTGGTTAACGAAAGTGCAGTGCTCTTCCTTCTCTGTGCCTGCGCACTAATTGCAGGTGGTGCATAGGGGCTGGGGCTTAGGCACAGCAGGTTGCAGTCCTAATTTCTTGATGCCTGCGGTTCGGGTGTCCATCTTTGACAGCAGACTAACTGGGAGGAGTCTGCGTCCTGAGGCAAAGATTAACTGAGATCTGAAACTCCTAGCAGAATTAATTGAAAATACAGCAACAATAAAGCGACATATATACATACATGCTTTGACTTGTATTATGGCAGTTTGTGTGAAGCATTTAAAGTTTTGTTTGTGCAAAATAATGTATTTTGAGGGAAAAAGCAAACATGGACATTGCCAAAACACATGTAAATAAACACCATTTATGACTGTACATTATGTGCAATAAAGTAACTGGAAAAAGTGCATGTACTTTATCCTCAAAAGAAAACTGACAGCTCTCAAAGCTGTAGTTTTATTTTCTGAAAAGTTAAATTTTATTCTGTACCTAAACAGCAGAATAAAGAATGTACATTTTTCACACTTAAATTTTCATTAATGCTTCTAGCAGTGTTATGAAAGATGTTAATTGTTGAAGAGGCTTGCTTTCATGATTGTCTGATTATCAGGGTATATTTTGCTTAACAGTTTCTTACTGCATATGCTGTTGTTTGTAACTGTAAATGAAGGAAGTATGCATTATATACCATAAACATGCAATACACTTTTTGCATATGGTATTGTGGATGCACCAATTCCATAAATTTCTCAAAGATGACCAAGTGATTTTGATGTTATTGTACTTTTGTAGGCATGACTGTTAAAATTGTTCTGAGCAAAAAAGAGGAGTACTACTTTACTATAATGTTAACATAACTGGTTTGGGGCATGGTTTCTGGTTACTATATAAAATGAAGACATTTACCACCTCACTTAGTGTGAACCTAGCAAGAAACACACTTTGGAGAAGAACCAGATTATGGTGTTCTATATTTTCATTAGTATTTGTATGATGATGCCTGGTTTTAGTTAAGGACAATTTCTTTACCCAAGATATTCTTTGCTAAAAATTCCTTCTACTTCACACTGCCTAAATAAAAAGTGTTTGCTTCAGAAATAAGTGAAGTAGATAAGGTTAAGGGTGGCATCCTTAGAAGTCTGGTAGACAAGGGGGGAGGAGGCTAAATGCCAGTGTTAAAGTACACTTCTGCACTCACAGCAAGAATGAAAAATTTGACATAATTAGTTTTCAAAGATAGCTTCCGTGATGAGTCTCAACAAAGTAGGGGCATATAGTTGTATCTGAGCTAGCTGCAGTCTCAGAAGTTCACAGAATGCAGACATGCTGTTTGGCATGTGCCACTCGAGCAGGTAAAGCAGCCCATGTCATCTTTGCTGCTACTCTGAGTTCCAGCTGCCTGTGCCCTGCAGTCCTGGCCCAGAGCATCGGCACAGCCTCACTTTCTGTGCTGTCTCTGTCTCCAGATCCTTAGGAAACAGAATAGTGTTGACCTTCCTTACCTCATGCACAAAGTCAGTAATACTTGTTTATAGTCACATTCATGCTAGGAATTACATTTATTGGCCTACAAGTTTAAGTTAGATGGGGAGTTTAAAGACTGGAAATTTTTTATCAACAGACTTATCACCATTCTGCCAGCACTGTCTGTGTGTTATGTTTATGGGGGGCAGCCTGACATTACTTAGATGGCTCCTCATTGTTTTTACTACAGTCGCTGTAGTTCCCTTCAGGCAATACAAACTTAGCCATTACCAGTGACAAAATAATGAGAGACATTGATAGCAAAGAGTACAAAGTGCAGTGTCAGAAATTACTGTCTTTCATGTTGGCATTCAGGTCTACCAGCAGGAGTAGGAAGAGACTTTATCCAGCTGTTATCTCAGTGGCCCTGTGAAGTTCTCAGTTACAGGCAGACAACTGACTGCCAGTTCCTGTTGAGTTGTACTCCCTAAAAATTAACAATCACAAATAATCAGTAACTCCCAAAAAGGTTTTGTTTTTGGGGTTTTTTTCCAACAAAGTAGCATACCATATATTTGTCCTTTTTAATTTCTGTCAGCATTTTCAAAGTGTTTTCATCTTCAGCAATAAATAAGGTTACTACTTTGAAGAGTAAACTGGATAAACTCAGAGGTGAGGTTCAAGGAAAAAAACATCAAATAATGGCACACCTCCAGACTGCATCATTTCAGCAGCTTATCAGTAAAGGTGTTTTCTCTAAAGTTCATGTATTTGTAAACCCTTTATACAGGCAAGAGGCTAAGCAGAGAAATTATTTTTGTTTGTGGGACCTTTTCAGAATGAATTCTGTAGATTTTCCATTCAGTGAGGGTGGCCCTTACTAAGCAGGTGGTACTTCCACTGCCTGAAGGTAGGAAGTTCGCAGGTCCTCTTGCCATAGGTCAGTCATTGAGCAAACAAGTGATCAGTGTTAATTCTGGTTTGCTTTCATACTCATGTGAAAATGAAGCCCCATCTTTTGTATCCAGGTCTTTTTAATACCATGACAGACATATCAATCTGTACTTCCTGGAGCAGTGTTGTAAAGGGATTTTTTTTAATTGAAGTTATTTCAGTAAAAAGGCATGTTGAGTGAGCAAGTGTTACAGGGAATGTGTTAATATAAGATAAAGTTACTGGGATCACTCTTTTAGAGTCTCACTGTGATATATGCATTAGAAACCCACAATGAAATGTTAGTGTAATATTTATCTTGTTAGTTGTCTACACCTTTCCAATTATGATTTCCGGACAAGGTGGTTTTCATGAGACTCAAACTCTACCATGTGCAGTTCAGAGGCAGCAAAATGACAAGATACTGTAGATTGCTCCTATGTATGTGCCTTTTCTTAGAGAACAGCCTTTTTAAGGTCTTGGCCTCAGATATTGGGTAAAACTTTGTAAATTTGTGATGCAGGAAGCACAGTTTATTTGTTAGCCTATCTGCTAATCATCAAAATTTCAGACATCATTAGCAGTTCGGAGATGTTACTGCATGTTAATTGCTGTGGCAAATTCCATGTCTTGTTTTTAACACGGGTGCAGTCTGGAGACCTTCACATGCATACTATAGTAAATCTCTGGATCATGTTCATGGTCTTTCATGAAGAGTGGATCCAGTACTGCTGAGGGGGCCACAAGGCCATTACTTGCATGCCCTTGTGTGACTTTTCCCATATAACCTTAGTGATGAGACAATTTTGATTCTTTCCCTGAAAGGCAACAAATGAAGCAGATCTTCAGCTTTGTTTCTGAGAGGAAATAGGAAATGTATACCAGTGTGGACTGAAAGAAGATAAAGAATAACAATAATGTCAGAGCTTTGAACCCTGTCCTGAACAGATGACTAAAAATTACTTTGGACTTTTATGAGCCAAGATGAGGAGACAACCCTAAACAAGAGCAGCACTGTGAAGCCCATGCTGTGTTGACAAGAACTTCATCAGAGACTGTAGGCTGGAATTTTAAGTGAAGAAGATTGAAATTATCTCGGTCCTTGAAGAACTGGTTTATCATATCTCCCTGTTATCTTAAGCAAGCTTGTTAATTTCTCTGTTGGAAATTTTTCCCTTCTTCAGCCTAATTTGAATTTCTTGTTCTTTTATTCTAAGGTTCTGCCCTGCCCCCTTCCATGCTGTCTTGCATTTCATAGACAAATTCTCCCTTCATTAGGATGGCAAGGTGGCACATGTCATTCTTGGTACAGAGAGACAACAAGCAAGGCTTCAGGTTTAGATCAGGATGTTCAAGTGTGACATTATGTAGAAAGCCTGTTTTACATACACATGACTCCATCCAAGCAGATGGAAGAGAAATATTTCGATAGCGAGGGCACAAATCTAATGTTTGGAACACCTGGGTTTGAGATGATGCTTTCATTGCTGATGATTTGTGCCATTTTGGGCAAGACCCTTGCAGCCAAATCCATGAAATACCACCATCACCTGAACTGACGTGTCAAAATACAGAGTGTGGTCACCTAGGTTTTCATCAAATGAATCTTTTTTATGGTCTTCCAGAAAAGAAAACACCATAGCCTTACCTTCCTTTGTTAGTTTCAAGAAACAACATCAGCAGAAAAGAAAATCCCTGGTACCCAGAGACAATAGACCTGCCTGAGTGCAGAGGGGAGAGCACAGGTAAGTAAATCCCCATCTTTCCATCACACCCACAGTAACCAGCTGGGCAGGTTGGCTGCTTGAGGCCATCTCTCTCGCCCTTGTTTCTCCCCATTTTCACATGCATAGCATGTATGGCTGTAACTTTGCCTTTTGCATTCCCCAGCTACCCAGGATGAAAGCTACTCTTTTACTAAAGTACCTTTGGTGCTCTTGTTGTCAATCTTTGTCCCTCGGT
This sequence comes from Pomatostomus ruficeps, assembly GCA_013400735.1. NCBI lineage: Eukaryota > Metazoa > Chordata > Aves > Passeriformes > Timaliidae > Pomatostomus > Pomatostomus ruficeps. The sequence continues at coordinate 170,070 of VYZT01014736.1, read as the reverse complement.
TTCCTGTCAGTGAAATGAGGTTAACAGGAGAACCCCAGTGGAGTGTAGCTGTGGATGGCCGCATTTGAGAATGTAGAGTCCTCAAGCAGTACAATGCTGAGTGCACTCCAGTATCATCACAATGTCCAAGTGTCTCACGATCTTGAATGTACTTAAGAATAAAGCACAAAAGCAAAACAAAATACCTTTGACTTCTTACTTAGTCAAACCCATGATATAAAGAGTTTGCAGAATCTCATAGGCCAGCTGAGTCCTAGTTCAGACCAGATCGCCTCAGTGGGGACCTACCAGTAGTGCTGTCTCAAGGGATGGCCATCTCAAGAAATGATGGGCACAAGTTATTCCTGGGAAGATTCTGGTTGGACACAAGAGGAAATTCTTTTACAAGGAGGACAGCAGCCATTGGAGTAATCTCCCCAGAGAAATGGTAGATTCTCCAGTTTGGGACACCTTTAAGGTTCAGCTGGACACTGTACTAGCCCATATCTAGACTTTACTTTTACCAAGAAAGGTTGGGTTATATGGTCCTTGCAGTCCCTTTCAAGCTGGTATTCTATGATTGTGTTCATAACAATCTGAGTCCTGCAGGCTCACTGGGGATGGACTGAGCTGCATTCCAGTTTTTCACAGTTGGCAAGTCCAACGAGAGGCAAAGGGACAGAGCTGGAGTTGTGGGAAACAATGCTGCTTTGTCTCTTCACCAGTGAAATGCAGAAGTGGGGAGCACTGCCAGTGCTGGAGACTGGGAGGACTGAGAAAGAAATGGGATTATATTGAAAACCTGACTGGCAGGAGTGAGATTTCCTCTGCAATCATGCAAGGGTCACATTGTTCAACTCTCAGCATAACATACAACTTTTGAAACTGAAATGCCTTAAAATAATTAACTTTGAAGCAAGAACAACAGATTTTGTAGCTTCAGGCCTGTAGTTATGAATGGTTACTTTTGGGGTGCCAATTTTGCAGTGAGCTTTCATTTTGCTTTGGAAGGAGAGAGATAAATGTCATTTGTGAGAGACAGCTTTGGGTTTCTCAAGCAAGAACCAGGGTTAGCAGGTAGATATAAAACAAAATCGCCTCATCAGCCATATCACTAATCTCAGCAAAATCCAACACTAACCAGTTTATCCCTGGTCACGCTCAGCCACAAGACAGCTGGCAACCAAATACTTTTGGCCAACATCAGTATAGTGGAAAGTGAAGAAGTGGGGATTTACCTCCTCAGTCAAGACTCTTCCAAAATTTTATCTTGGTGAAGTAAACAACTGCATTTTATTAGTTGTCATGTACCTCACAATGATATTAATAAATTATGTAGTAGGACTTTCACCTGCTCTAGATTTGTCTTCAGACTTCCCTGTGTGAAGGAACCTTGAAATAAATGATTTCCACCCTGGCAGGCACCTGGTTTAAAACAAAGGTGAAGCCAATGAATTAAATAGTCAAACACCTGACTCTTTTTAGGAGGGAGGGAAGCAGTAAATAATGTTACCTTAGAGCATTTTCTCCCTTGTCATGCCTTTCCCCTTGCAGTTTGCTGTCACTAATCACTGTGAGCCAGACTGTGCACGCGGAAGAATCCTTCAGATGGAGTCAGCGGGGCTGCTCATGTGAGTAATTTGCAAAGCACTCAAACAGAGCAATCAAGCCCTATGGTGTTAGACTCATTTTGGCTATAAATTCCCCGGGCAAGGACTTACATTCTTGCCAGTAAAACACTGGATGCGATTCTGGTGCAGTGTTTTTTTTATTTTTTATTTTCCTTCCCACAACTTCTCATTTTTTCTCACCTTTTTCTTCACACACACACACAGAGCACTAAGAGACTCAGAGAAGCAGCAGCTTTGACAACTAATGCTAACATGCCTCCCTGCTCTGAGCAATTCCTTTGGGCGATTTAGCAATGTCATTCTGGCTCTCAGTGTTTCTTTCAAGTCGAGAGCCTCACCGCTTATAGCAACTTGGGAAAGGGAGAGCCCAGGTGTAAAGGCAGGAAAAAAGTTCCATCAGTGGCTGGCAGCAACAGGAGAGTCTGGTTGTGCCGGTGAGTCAGCCGAACCACTCGCTCCACTTGCTTATTCTGGCCACATACAGGCAAGCGCAGGCAGGGAAAATTCCTAGCTTTGATTGTGAGGGAAGGGCCTGCTTATGCCACCACAGTAAACTCTGTTTTCCCAGAATGAAATCTCAGCAGGCGTGATTGCCAAAATCCTGGGACAAAATACTTCTGCTTAACCCCTGACACATCTTGTTCTTTTCACTGGGAGAAAAGTAGCCATTTATAGTTTGGTGGGGGTTTTTTGTTTCTTTGTTTGTTTTGGTTTTTTGGTTGTTTGTTTGTTTTTTAAATTTAATTACCACCTTTGATGTGTCTAAAATGGGAATAATGGCAGAGAATACAGTATCTGCTGTCTGCACTGCTACCTATACACTTGCATATAAATAGCACTTTTGTTTCATGGGTTGGAGTAGAGGCTGAAGAGACATACTGACAGTGCAGCCACTCTTTTTCTTTGTAGCGGATCTAATAGGCCTGCAGCATGAAAAATGCTACTCATGCTTTGCTTTTAGGCTGAAACTCACTCTGTGCAGAGGTCTAGTGAAGGGCAGAGGCTCCACTTAAATCCTGCTGAGCCCTTAGACAGGCTTTCCATGTTCCCCTATGGTAGGTACAAGGATTCAGTCAGTTTTGCATTCTGTTCATGCTTAAAGGCATGTAAATAATACCTTTATGACTCAGGTATGTCTTGAAATATGCAATCTGATGGCAGACAGTTCTACTTTATTGTGCAGATATTTGTTCTGAACCACATGGCTTGTAAGTCATGAAATATTAATGGCCAGGCAACTCTTCTCTTCTGTATCACAAGCTTTTCTGTGTTCCTGACCCCTGACTTCCTTTAATCATCTCCTGGGTGTGTGGTCTGTTACTATTCTGAGATATCTTGTGAACAGGGGCAAAGTAATTACTTGATCCTTGTCTGCTGCAAGAATCATTTTGAACAGAAAATGGATAACTTCAGAGATGCTTCCTCCTTGCATTAAAATCAGCCCCACCTGCTTGCTTCACAAGATTTCTCTTTTGGTGGCCTGAATGCAGACCTGCAGTGCTCAGTGCTAGTTTCATGACTGTAAAAACAGCATTCTTGGATCTCCTAAGTTGTCACCTGCTCCTCTATGGATTAATTACAATTTTTGGTCAGATGCTTTCTCCCCTTCTCTCTCTCTCCCCCCTACTGATTTTTCTGAAGGCACCCTTATAAATATGTGGTTTATTGTGACTTGTTACAGGAAGGCCCAATGATCTTTCAACGAGAAGGTCTAGAGCCTGTTAGTTATAGGGTTATCTAAGCCATCTCCCTAGTAATTGGAGGTTGAATTAATGCCTGAAACATGATTTAATTTTTTTTTAAGAACCAGGGAATGTATTTTTGGCAAACATCTCCTTTCCTTTCTCCACCTGTTCTCTAACATGCCAAACACTAAGAATAAGGATGTTACTAATGTGGGGAAATACAGAAATGCTTCTTAGCTACCTGCCAGACAGGAGAGGTCAGTGGTTTGGTGCCATTCAGGTGTGACAACCAAAGGAGAAGGAGATGTACAAGCAATGTGGCTGGGGAAGGAGAAGACTAACCATGAAAATGCATTTCCCATATGGGAGCTATTTTAGTAAATCAGCATGATGAAAGTACAGACATGAGTAGGTATTCGTGCAAGTCAGCTCATAGTGACTGCCAAGAGCATGGTGTAACACAAGGGCAATAATGACCACACAGTTTCATACAAAGTTAATAAATGTTGACCTACAAGTTTCTGATTTCTGGAGCAATTTTGCCCAAGTTGCAGGAGTCAGCAATGTAGCACCAAAAACACTGCTTGTGAAATGGTGGGTTTATACATATTAGGAGGTGGGGAAGTCTAGCTAAGGTCAAAATATTCATTATCAGAGCAGAGAAAAAGGAGTTGGGATATCTCTGGTGTTTGTAATGTGCCACTTTGCAGAACCTGCAATGACACATAAGGACCTTTCTGGAGCTCTGCTGTTCAGTCCTCAGAATGTGCTGTTTCTGAGGATCAGGTGCCAGCCTGGGAGGAATCCACACCCTGGATTTTAAAGGTGCAAAGAAAACCCACCTCACCCTTGATTTCACTCAGCAGCAGGTGCCTATGTCTCTTTGAGGACATAGGTGTCTTTCTTTCACACTTTTCTTGGAGTTTTCTTTCCCCTGAAAGGGCCTTGGTGACTTATGAGCCGAGCCCTGTGAGAAGGGCAGACCCACAGCTTGGCTCACACAAATGGCAATGGTGAAGTTATTCGGTGGCTTAAAGCCTGGCAGCCTCCAACCTGGGGACCATCCACACAGTGACTCTTCCCTGTGCAAGGAGCATCAGTCCCTGCACAGGGTGGTGGAAAGCTGATGTGCCACCAGCTGGTGGGTGCTGTGGGAATCACAGAGAAAGCAAATGGAGCAGAGAAGCCAGAGCATCCCTTCTGGCTCATCTGCAGCACTGTGGTGTCACACCACAGGATGACTTATAGGTGCCCAAATGATGGTAATGGGCCCTGCTGCAGGTCTGGCTACCCTGTAGTCTGTAGAGGTGACAATTGCTAGCTCAGGTTTTGGAAGGAGGTGAGCTCTGATCAGCTGAAATGAGCATCATCTACCTGGCTTAGTATCCAAGCTGTGAGTCATTCTAATGAGCAATACCAAAAATGCTGACCTGCCCACCTCATGCTCCCTCACTTGAGACTCCGAGCAAACCTGCAGCCTTGATGTGCCTCAGGGCTGCCTTTTGGGCAGAGGGAACCTGGGACACTGGTTTTACTGCAAACCTTACCAGTGGAATAAGTGCTGTTGTAGGATGTATGTGTGCCCAAATAGTCGGCATAAATAATAAGGAAGCTTTCAGTGGGTTTTCTGTATTTGGCATTCCCTGCTAAAACTGAAGAATTGTTTCTGATTTAAAGAACCTTTTCTTACCCCTCGCCATCAAGCTTTCAGTTGCACACCACTTTCTCTTGTGCACACCAACCTGCCCTCTATAGCTGGCAGAACCAGTGTGCAGCAACTGGGCAAAGGAGCGCATGGGATTATTGCTGGCTTAGTCCATGTCTCTGTGTTCCTGGGGACAGCACAAAGTACACCAGCCTCTCCAGTCCTCCCTGCTCCACACTGTGCCCACACTGCAGGGTGGGATGGTACCTGTCCTACCACTTCAAAAGGCTGCTCCCTTGAGTGCCAAGTCCTCAATGTCCTTGCTTGGCTTTAAGCTTCGTGTGTGGTACCGGCATGTTGGGGATGGTGAAACCTGTTCGCCTCTGGTTTGAATGAAAGGCTTGGGCTGGCTTTGCTGCATGCAGAAAACTGCACTACTGGGTGTTTTCAGCAGCTTCCCCTGGGTGCACAGCACTATTTAAAGTGAAAGCACTTTGATTTGGAAGAGGCAAGGATGAAGGTGAAGGCCAATAATGGAAGTTTATAAATGCAGTTGACATCCTACCACCCTGTGTCTTTCACGTCATCCTTCATTTACTCTCCTGGTGCTCTCTCTTCTTTTAATGCTCTGTTATTTTTCCACCTGTGAGCAAAGTGCTGCTGAGAGTAACTGGGGTAGCAGAGTTTGATCCATTTATGTGCCTGTGGGTGTAGTGTAGGCGGCTATTTAACACTGAAATGTGTGAAATGATCCATGAAACCTCCAGGGTGAACTATGCTAAGGGACAGGCTTTCATAATCTGTGGATTATACTCTATTTTATATATATATATATATATAGAGTATATATGTAGCTCACGACTAATAGGGAAACCCCTCTTATAGCTTCTAGTAGAGACCCATCCACATAATATTCCTCTGTTGATGGATGGTTGGTGCCAGCAGTGGGGTGCCTGACTCTAGTCCTGATCTCGGCTTCTCAGCTAGGCTCCTGCTCAGCTGCAGGACATGGGCAGCAATAAGGGCAGTTCAGCCTAGATGATGAGACAGGTCTGATACAAACAAGAACTGTCCTCTTCCTCTGTTATCTGCCTGGGCTCCCCGTGTAGGTGGCTTGGTTACATGTGAGGCCTTCAGACAGCAAAACCTGTGTGAGGTGAATGTCACTCATGCTGAACAACTCTCAAAGCCTACAGCAGGTGAGGTAGATGGTAAGATCCTGAGCTCTTTTCCACAGGCTTGAAATGGGACTATCCCTCCCCTTCTGTCTTTGAAGCTTCTCTGTCCCTCCTGCCTCTGCTTTGCCAAGTGAAAGTCCATCTAGGAGGTGCACAATAATGTACACACACAGCCAGCTGGTTTACACTGAAGCCTCATGTATTTCACAGATAGACTGACCTTCCCAGTGCAGCTCGCTCATTGCCCTTCAGATCCTAGGGCTTTCCTATCTCACAGGAACGGGAGCAACTCCGCTGCCCCAAAATCCTCATCAAAAAGCACTTGCTCAGAGGTAGCAGAAGGCAAACCAGAGTGAGATCTGCAGCTGAACTCATAATCAAGGAATTATTTCAAGCAGTCTGTACATTCCTTCTACTTATAATTTATTATTAACAGTCTGAGACGAAGAAAAATAATTCATTAAACAGTCAGCAAGACATTCACAAGACATTATTGAGATCAGGTTTCAGGGAAACACATGAGCCTTCACAAATATTAAGTTTTATCTACTCTGTTAAGTCATTTTACATATGAAAGTGAAATTTAATCCAGCTGCTCTGTCTCTGTAGCTGCTGCTCAAGGGGAAACAAAGATCCACCATAATCTGACTAATAGGTTCAATATCAGCTCCCTCTTATCAGAGAGAAAGGAGCAGTTTCATCTCAGTTTCTGCAGTCTGCCCCATGCTTATCTATTCCCTGGTGGCCAGATATCAGAGTGGACCAGTGAGAGGAGACCCCTTCCAGAGGCTGGAAAATAAAATGCCTTGCTGTGAGACCCTTCTCCCTTGCTGCAGGCAGTTAGCAGGTGCTTTCTTTTCTAGATAGGAGTAGCTTATACTTGAGAAAAAAAGTTTGAAAAAGTGCGATTTTTCCAATAGCTCAAATCTGTATTCTCAGTTTAGCCAGCATGGAAGCAGTAAGGCACCGTTCGGTCAAATAGCACTCAGAAAGCCCCCACTCTCCCTCCACTAAGGGACTTCTGGTAGGCTTGCCTCTAACCAATGCTACTACATTTTGGTGGGATGATTTGGTTTTGTTGAGAAGCTGAAGCTCACCCATGTCCTCAGTTCTCACCCCCATACGTTACTTTCTGAGCCTCTGCCATTTGCTTGCACTGTGCAGTGATGGTACTGTATGGGAAATTACTTTAAAAGCATCATAAAGACATTTCTGGGAGCAGTAGAGTCTTCAAAGGAAAATTCTTGAGAAGCTGGAAATATGGTGGGAGGGAAAATACAATCTTTCTCTATTTCAGATGAACTTCTGCCTTCCTTGAAATTCCTGTGAATTTCAAAGCCTTTGATAGTCATGAAACATCAGAGGAGCCTTTATGCTAAGCAAAACGTGTGAAAGCAGCGCTGCTTCTGATCCCGCCAGGAGCTGCTGCACACCCCGTTCCCCTTCCTTATGTTTGTCTTCCCCCAGCTGGTGCAGTCGATTTGCATTTGTCTGGGTGGTCGTGGCTGTGCCCTTACTCCACTCTCTTGGATGACACCAGAGCAAAGCACATTACAGGACTTGCCTGCTCCCCTGTGGGCCAGCCTCGCTGATCCACAGGGATGGCTGCACTCTGAGCCCTGGGGTGCCCTGCCTGCAGCAGAGTGCACGACACAGTTTGGTTTTGTCCCAGCCTTTCTTCATGAGTCAGCGTCAGGCAGAGAGGCCATGGCACGGGGCTTTCATGGAAGAGCTCTGATGGCACCAGGCACAGGTAGCAGATTTATAGACAGACACAAATCATGGTGAATGTAGGTCACTGAAAAGGACAGCACAACCACCCGAGCTGGGGCAGCCTTTCCTTGGAACAAGTACAGCCTGGGTACAGCTGGTGGCGTGGGGTGGGGAATTTCTTCCATGTAGCACATCCAGGAGACTATGCAGGGGATGCTATAGAAATTGCAAGAGCTGCAGAATTGGAATATGATTCCCACAAGCCACTCCTGAAGAGGGGCACAGATCTCTGTGAGCAGGCATAGTCCTCCCACTTCCCACACCTCACTTCCCAACTGTTTCCAGCAGCACTCGTGGGTGTTCTATCACGGACACCTTCCAGAAATGACACTGGCAGAGAACAGCATCTGGTCAAGCAAAAGCAGAGAGAGATGACCAGACAGCAGAAGTCCCAAGGGTAATGGGACTTACCCGTTTTTCTGCCTGGTTAATGGTACCCTCTTTTGCTGCTGCTTTGCACCATGTTGCGTCTCAGGATCCAGTTTGTCCTCTGCCTTGCTCCAGCATGCTCCCTGCCTGTAGCTGCAGGTCTTCTCTCCACCAGGTAGCTCAGTTACCCTTAAAAAAGCTGAAGAAGTAGCAGACTATTTTTGGAGTGATGTCATGCGTTTCTCAGCAAGTGAAGCTTATGCTTTCTGCTGGAGCAGTGTTGAGAAGAAAATTCCTCTTGATGCAAACCAAATGTAGTTTTTGAACATGTGATGGACACAAAGGACACAGGCAGTGACTTTCTACAAGGATAAGCTGAACTAAGGGGTAGAAGAAGTTGAACCTTTTTTTTAAGCCACCTTGGCTGAGTTGTTGCTGTTGAACAAGGGTGGTGTGGTCCTGGGCAGGTGTGGGACACAGCCACGTGTGCATGCAGACACAGGCATGTAAGCAGAGCTGTGAAGCATGTCATGAATAGTCAAAGGCCTTGATGACTTTTGTTAAGATATGCCACAGAAGGACGGTGTTCTATGGACCAAGGTCAGCATATAACTGAGGCAGAAGGCTGCAAATAAAGCAACAGCATTGTTCAGTTCTTCACATGACTAATGAAACATCACTCGATAATGCTGATTGTCACTGCCAAACACTAATTTAAGCATAGCTCCTGTTCCCACCCTGCAGTGTTTATCAAGCTGGTCCCCTTCAAAATGGGCTCACTTCTGCAGAGCCTGCAGACATGATTTATTTATTAGCCAAGCACCATGCTGAGGAGGAAAGAAGCTATCACCTCAAATTACTCCCCACCCCTTCTGTGGACAACATGCAATGATTTTTGACTGAACTCTGTTTGAAACCCAGTGGACAGATTTCAACACAGAGAACAGAAAGAGTACAGCTACCTAACACATGTGCAGCTACAGCAGTGGAGCTGCCTTGACATCATGCTGCTTGTTACTGAAAGTTTTACTAAATATGATTTTTAGTCTATGATAAAAGTGTCCAGTATCTGATGCAAGTGTGCAGGTGTGGCAAGAGGAAGGAAAATTATGCTGAGGCCTCACAGTATGGCAGAGTGGTTTGGAAGACAAATCCTCTAGAGGGGGAACAATTCAGGAAAGCTTTACTGTAAATGAAGAAATGAAAAACTGTGGGCTAGCCAGAAAGTCTCCAAGACAAATTAGAGGGCCGGGTCATCACCAACTGTATGAAGTTTAACAAAGGTAAATGATGCATTCTGCATCTGGGACTGGGCAAACTTGGAGGTATGCACAGAATGGGAAACAAGAGTCTGGAAAGCAGCAACACAGAGAGGGACCTGGGGGTCCTGGTCAATGGCAAGCTGAACATGAGTCAGCAGAGCCCTGGCAGCCAGTAGGGAAAACCCTGTCCTGGGGGACATCAGGCCCAGCATCACCAGCCAGGCAAGGGAGGGGATTGTCCCGCTCTGCTCTGCACTGGCGCAGCCTCACCTCGAGTGCTGGGGGCAGTTCTGGGTGACACCATGTAAGAAGGATATAAAGCTCTTAGAGAGCATCCAAAGGAGGGCCAGGAAGATGGTGAAGAGTCTGGAGGGGAAGCCAAATGAAGAGAAGTTGAGGTCACTTGTTCTGTTCAGCCTGGAGAAGAAGAGACAGAGGGGAGACCTCACTGCAGTTACAACTTCCTTGTGAGGGGAAGAGGAGGGGCAGGCACTGATCTCTGCTCTGTGGTGACAGTGACAGGACCCCAAGGGAATGGCCTGAAGTTGTGTCAGGGGAGGTTTAGGTTGGATATTAGGAAAAGGTTCTACACCCAGAAGGTGCTTGGGCACTGGAACAGGCTCCCCAGGGAAGTGGTCACAGCACCAGCCTGACAGTTCAAGAAGCATTTGAACAATGCTGTTAGGTAAGGGTGGAATTCTTGGTGTTGGGCTGTGCGGGTCCAGGAGTTGCACTTTGATGATCCTTGTGAGTAACTTCCAACTCAGGATATTCTATGATTCAAGGAAAAGTCTTCTAAAGAATCTGCAAGATTTTGGGACATTGGTCTAACTGCAGACTAAGACATAGGTAGAGCTGCAACCCCAAGCTACTATTCTTAAGCAGCAAAAATCAAGGAACTATTGGCCTTGTTGTACCCAAACAACCACCCACCACCTGACTTTTGGCTTCCCTACATGCAAGTTCATTACCTTTTCACAAAAACTTCCTCTGGGACTTCTCATTTTTTCCTGACTCTCAGGTTGTCTAATCTGTGTGGTGGCTTTCAGATGTTTTGGAACAAAGGTGTAAGTAAAACATCTGCATATAGCAGATCTCTCTATGGAGATGGCTGGACTTGACACCTCTTGCAGAGCTCTGGTAAAGGGCAGGAACCGCCCCAGTACAAAGGAGCAGGCAGAATCACAGAATGACATTTCAGTTGCAAGGAAAAATGAAGTTCTTTTTTTTTTTTTTTTAAATCTAATGTGGTTACTTTCCTTCTTCTGCCACACAAGAAAGAGGTTTCAAAAGCACATGGAGTTAACATGTCTGGGCACCCATTGAAACTGGTAGAAATAATTTCTTCACTTTTGTAGGGCAAAGTAAAGCACAGCTGCTGCTTGAAAGAAGACCTGGTTGAAGATTGCACCCATCCTGTAGTAAATTTTAGGGGAATTTTTCCTTGCTAGACCAAACACAGATTTTCAAGTCTTTTTACAGGAGACAGATGTACGTTGTCAAAGTCAAGTTTATTTTGATTTGCACCTTTTTCTCTACAGATGCAACAGAGGAAACATCATCCAATCATTAGGCCACATGGATAGCTTTCAGCTCTGATAAGGGAGTGGATGCAGATGATCTGCTCCCTTCTACTCTCCACCCCTAAATAAAATTTCATCAGAAATAATCTGTGTGATTTCTAGTGCAGCCAGAAAGGATCAGATGAGGGGAAAGCATTCCCTTCACTGAAAACTTCAGTGACTTCTATTTGGCCAGTAAAAAAAAAAGTGATTTCAGCTCTAGATTTCCAGGAAATGACCAAATCTGGTAGGTAATACTTGGAGGAAATGTTGGGGTTTGCCTGTTTTTAAAATCCTTGTATAAAATCATTATGTACATGCTTCATAATCCCACAGTAAATAACCATAAATTCCCCATTTCACAAAGTTAACTGCCCATGTGCTCACTTGCACACAGAAAAAATGATCAAGGTGCAGCCTGAGGAGTTTGAAAAGGTCATTTTCAAGACCAGAGAGAAATTGAAAATGTTGCTGCTAATCGAAGAAAGGATATTTAACATCTTTTTGACAAGAAATGCAAATAACATTAGTTCCACTGCCGTCCCTCTGGCCTGGAAGTGCTGTTAAGACAGTTCTGGTACTTAATATAAATATTATCCACTGCAGTGTCCTCTGTTGTCCTGGCTGGGTTGTGCAGTGTTTAGTGGTGCAAAATTCCCACTAGTGCCCACATCACCACTGCAGGTACTGCCTTTTTTGCACTTGCGCTTCTTTCCTGGGAAGCCAGCTGGAGTGACTGCGGGCATTCAGTCCCACCTTCTCCTTCCTCCTCCCTGTGTTTTTGAGCAAGCTTACATTACCTGCACTATCTGGATGTATGTCCCTCCCTGCTGTCCTGTAAAATCAACAGACATCCCCGCCTTCCCCATCCCAGTTCCCTTCCTCTGAATGCTTAAAGGCCTGTGAGCTTGGCACTTCTGGTGGGATTTCAAAACCCAGCCCAGGCTCAAGTGCCAGATTTAGGCTAAACAGCTGCTATGTTCTGTCAGATCTACACATGGCAATGATTTGTACAGCCCATTGCTGAGCCAGTTACAGGCATTTGTTTAAAAAATAAAGAGACAGATATATTCAACTTTTCCCCTTCTCCTAGCAAGCTGATATCATGTGCCTATCGTAAAAATGGCCTGCTCCAGAATGCATTAGAGCTAAATTATCATTTATGTTTGTCACAGGGATTGCTAATGTGTAATGAGATTTTAGAGTTAATGTTTTGTACAAAGCACTTAGCGGAGCTGGGATGAAATTGGTTCAGGATTCTGATGTGGTGTTTTGATTAAAGATATTTTCCAATCAGGGCCGAGCAAACGACTTGTCAGAAGATTTTTTACCCATCAGCCAATATACCAGTGCAGTGTTGGTCTCGCTTTCTGCTTTTGGATTTTCTTCAGGGAATTAGAGGAGAGAGCCTCTGCAAATCTCATGCAGAAGAGCCTTTCTTAGCTGCAACCCTTACAGGAGAAGAAATACGTATTTGATTCTCTGAAATCTTTCACCTGGATGTCAGTGGTCTTGTTCATTGCAGCGTGACAACCAGCCTTAGGCTGCCTTGATTTTGTTGAACTTGTAGCTGTAGGCTGGTGCAATGCACTCACGCAGACTGAAAGCAATGGGAAGCCCAGTACTGTGGGGTGAATCCTGAGGTCTTGTCTGCTGTAGCAGCATCCTGAACTGACTGCAGTTTCTCGTCTCTCTCCTTCTTTGCTGCTGGGCATGGTCGCCAGGGAGGAGGCAGGAAAATGGGTGATGCAGATCCAAAAATAGAAGAGGAAGCATTTCCAAAAATTGTACCTGGTAAAACCAGCATAATAATGACTGAGATGTCTCTGGCTTAAACAAACAGACTTCGGATGTATGATTTAATGTAAACATCAAATGCATGTTAATAGGCAAAACTTTTATTAATTGCTAGATAATAAGGGTCATCATTACTAAATTAACACATTTTTTATTTAGCTACCTCTGGTCCATGTGGGGAACTTCAACCACCATCAGGTCTTAGGCTGAGATGTCTGCTTGAAACAAAATCACAAAACTAACCAGACACAAAATGCAGCTCTCAGGGCTGGTGTTGGACAAGGGCAGTGCAAACCTCTGGCAGAAAACCAGCTGCCATCCTCAGTGTTTGCTTTGCCCATCCTACAGCCATGAGAAACTCATCTGGACAGAGCTGTGGAGAGAGGCAGGGGGGAATCAGGGAAGTGGCTCCTGCTGGGAAGGGGCAAGAGGGAGGAGTTTCCCTACTCAGTGTTCCTCACACAAAAACATTCTTCCTTTCTCTTCCACCTCTACAGCTGTGACCAGGACTCCTCTTTTCCCTGCACCCTCTGGTTTTTACCCCACTCCCCCTTCCCTGGGCAAGGAAGAACATTGTGTGGCCCCCACAGCCTAGGACAGCTCTTCTGGAGGCAGATCAGCTCTGTGGATACAGGACAGCACTGCTGGAGACCCACCCGGCAGGGGTGTGCAGCTGTGACACCACAGCATCATTAACTTGGATAATAGGACTGAGCCACAGCATACCACCCTGGGTTTGTATAGCTCTATGCCGTGTTTGTTTTTGCAGTGTTTCTGACATAAACCCCTTTAGAGCTGCTTAGCTGAGAACCTTTTGGTAGTAGGCATTGGCATCCTGCTTGCTATGATAATAGAAAAAAATCCTTCTTTACATGCTCATGATTTCGAATACATTTGGTTAGTCAGTTTGTTCTTTTTTTTTTTTTTCCTAAAAAGAGCAAGGAGAAAGCTTTCATTTTATAGACAGTTCTGATGTTTTAACATATATATGGATGAGTTTTTTCTTGTATTTTTCTTCTTCAGATTTACCCATCTACAGGTTCCATGACTGTTTGGAAACAGATGAGCAGTAAGTAGGGATTTTAATCCCAAAAGCAAATTGTAACATAATCTGTTCATTAAGTGAATTCTTTAGCTCAGTATGGAAATTCTGAGTGGTGTAAAAGGATGCTATTGACTAGAATAGAGAGATGAAGGTGAATTTTGCAGAAATAAGTCTCATTTTTCTACCTCTACTGTATGATGAATACATGAATATGCTGGATATTCTAACATTTTACTGTAACATTTTTTATTATAACATTTTCTTTGCATAAGCCTTGCATCACAGGATCTCAGAAAATTACAAAGACAGAAGAAGACCAAGCTGCATATTCAGGTCGGCCCCTCCTCAGTGAAATAGCATCCTACTCCATAAATACTCTCCACAGCTTCACTGTGCACTTCTTGGCCAGCTGTGTGGGTGCTTTATCCACAAGAACACTGACACACCACTTAATGACTGGCGTCGATCTTTTCAGAGACAGCGAGGTACAAACATGTATGGGGCATCTCTTCCTGCCAACCCCAAACATTCCCAAGGCATGAGTCAGATCTCCCTGTCTCGTAAATTATAAGACTAGATGAAAAAAATGTTAATGAAAACACTAAACAAATGTGTTTATGTTCTTCTCTGCCATGAATTTTATTGAGTCTATGGATTTGAGCCCTCAGAGGTCACTCAGGTTAAATTTTAAGTCTTTTGTTCTCTATAAGTGATAGAAAATTCTGCTGATTCATTCAATTACAGGACTAAGTTACAGACACTGGGGAATTATGGTGAACTCTCGAAGAGAGGCACCTTTGTGGTGAACCTTCTGTTGCAAATCTCTGCCAAGATGTGCTGAACTGCATGAATTAAATTCTGCAAAATGTGTTAGGAGATACAGAGAGCTGGACTCACGTCCACTGGGATGGTGATAAAGCTGCTGAATTTCCTGCTTACTGCTGCCAAGACACTGAACAACTTCATAGGTATAAGTCCCTGTTGTCAGAGATCCCCTATCCAGAATTGCAGGGTAGAGAGGAAGAGCAGATATGGGTTGGTGGAGAGCCATGAAGGGACTCCGCATTCCTTTTAGCATCTGGGAAGAAAGAGTATACTCTGTAGGAACTGGACACTCCAATGGAAAGGCTGAGGTAGTATTTACAGGATTGTTTTGGTAATGCAGGTAATGCATGAGAAAGACCCACACCTCTTTCACTCTGGAAAAAGAGTGTGTGAGTTTTGCCCAGATTTTAGCACAGGGCAATGGCACCATAAGGCACACTGTGGTGTTGAGTGATGGGGCAGGGGCTTAGGCACATATCTGTGTTGCAAGCACAGCCTTCACCATGGCTTTAGGCACCAGCACTACCATAACAGATTAAAGTCTTCTGCAGCAGTCCCAGAACTCAGGTGATCAGGCTTGGTGTTTTTGAGAGGAATGATTTCACAGCAACATGGAGGGTGTGTGTGTTTTATTTTACAGTCACGCTTTCATCCAGCCTCTGTTACTGGAAGATCAGTTCTCCTCTCCTCCTGCCATCTGCTCCTGAGAGACCTGTCCCTGCCAACATGCCCTTGACATGGTTGGTAGCCCTGGCATGAGGGAGGCACCAGCAGCAGCAGGGAGGTGAGTTAAAGCAGCAGGTGTAGAGGTGCTCAGCAGCTGTTCTCTGAGCATGGCCTCCCACTCTCTGCACTGGTGTCCCCATGCTTCCTGTGGTTTTGAAGCAGGAGAGGCTGAGAGGGACGTATCAGGAACAACAGAGTACAGGGATTGTGTTTCCCTGGCACAGGAGAAGCTGAACATGAGGATGTGCTCCAGGCACATGTGTGCACATGAACCATGAGCTGTGAGTCCTGAGGAGGTGATTTCAGAGAACAGCTTAAGGTGAGGATATTAGGCAGTAACTAGGTCTGAAATATGGACTAAATTTTCAGTGAGAACCTGCTGGGTACTCAGGACTACTTGCAATCAGGCCATGTTTTTAGCTGTGGGATAGCCAGTATCATCGACATTGCTGAGTTGTAGCTCTGCTGGACCTGTTCAGGCAAGGAAGTTCAATCATGTGACCTCTTTTGAGCTCCCATACCTCATGATGCCTCTGTTCCCAAGGGCTCATAGCTATTTTGACTTCATGTTCAGAGTCTTCATTTGCTGCTCACTCCTGTAAGTTGATGTTTTTCCCTCCTCTGCATTGGCTTTTTTTTTTTTCCAAAAGGCTTTGGTAGTCTCACTTTGAGATGTGTCTCTTTCATCTGCAGTCACAGAGCTTTCAGACCCTCTAGGTGTCTGGCCTTGAATCCTGCCACATGTTGGGGTGCCAGAGCTGTTCTGGAGGCTGCTGCCATCAATTCCTCAGTGTCTCACTGCTTTAGCACTTTTGGCTGTGCCCTCTGGCAGCCTTCACTTGGTGCCTTGACATCAAAGTTTTGATACTGAGAGTGGTGTTTTCTGAAAGCATCACTTTGATTCTTCTTTCACTAGTACAAAACTTCTTATTTTATAAAGTGGTGCACCTTCCAAGCCTCTGTAGCATCTTGCTCCAGCCATGATCATATTCATGGGCAGAAGATGCCAGTGGGATGCCCTGGTTGCAGCACCTGCTTGTGCCAGTATGCCTATTTAGCAAGTACAGATGGAAAATGCTGTTGTTTTCCTCTCATTGATCACTGTCCAAAGCATCTGAGACTCCAACAGAAAAGCCAGAACAGAGCAAAGTTTCTGTTCCCATAGCTTTGGTACTTCCTACCACACCTCAATTTCTTGAAAATTTACCATGCTGTACTTAGGCTCAGCATTGTAGCTGTGCTGGCCCCTCATGACAGGTCTGTTTTGGCACAGGGAGGGGCTCCAGGCCAGCAAGCAGTTGAGCTCAGGTGTAGGAGGACACAGATTCCTCCAAGCCAAGGGGCTTGTTCGTCCTTTAATTATGCCTTCCCCCCC
>VYZT01014736.1:23174-153195 GCA_013400735.1 Pomatostomus ruficeps | reverse complement strand
CCCCCCCCCCCCCCTTTCTTTTTTTCCTTGTTGCTGGTGCAGGTGGCTGGAGTATGCTGTGCAGTTCTTCTGTTTCAAGCAGATAAAGACATCTGTAAGTGTCAATATCTATCAGCCTTGTCCCTCTGCCATTTTTCTTTTGTTGTTTTACACGGACTTTCAGAAGTGGTTCCCTCTCAAATTTCCAGTGAAATGAATAGTATCAACTAAGCCTGTAAATCTTTCCCTCTGAAGAGGGAGGAAGATACTATAGGCACCAGAACGGAACCTGCAGGAGACACTGAGGAAGACACAGTTGCAATTAGGCTGAATAAGTACAGCAATTTCCCCCTATTCCTCTTTTCCTCCCCCAGCAAGGTGCTCCTCTGCTGCCCTCATAGGATTTCTGCTCCCAAATGTGGTTTTATTCCACACTCTACTCTTTACAAAATCAGTGAGCCCATAATGGGGTGTGACCCACACCTTGAGGGTCCCCATCAGACACCTGGCACCTCATCCATTCATTGCTTTATTGCTTTATTTTGTTGTCTACCCAGGTAAGGTTCCCTCTCCTGGTTTTGCCCATACTAAAGCACCATTGGCAGGAGCGATGCCATGGTGTCACTTGCTCCACCATCAGCTTCAGCTGCGATGGTTGAAGGGGACGTTGATGTCAGCCAGCCCCCCTCACCTGTCAGTCACAGCCTGCATGCTGGAGCAAGCTGATACTCCATCCAGAGGTTTTCTGGACCCCAACCCTGTGCTGGGAGCACCGCCACATCTGTGAGGTGGCAGAGGCAGCTGGGTGGCAGGGTCGTCTCTCCTGCTGCTGCTGGCTTCTGTGTGGGAAATAATCACCTCCTATATGGACACCCGCCCGTGGGAGCTGCCTCTGAAGCCTGTGCCAGCATCTGCTGCTGCCCTGACAGGCCATTGTGGTGGGAACACATCACAATGCTTTGTGTAAGAAGCACTGTGGCACAGCAGACAAGCCTCTTCGTCCTCTGTACCTCATTATGCCTGTAGGCAGAAGTGCTGAACAGAGGGATGTGCTGGCACAGCTAGAGCACAGTCTCAGGAGGCTCCTTAAATTGCTGTTCTGGTCACAATCATTCCTGAGAAAGCTTCTCTTTGTTTAAAAGCAGCTAAACATTGCTAAGTAATTGCAGCAGGTGCCTTACCCTTCCTTGCTGCCCATCAGGAAGTGGCTTTCCTTCTCTCTGCTCGTGATGGGCTCACTGCTGAGCACTTACCGTGCGGGACGTCATGGAAGGCTGCGCCAGAATGCCCCGTCCCTGCTCTCCTTCTCTTCCACCTGTCTGTTCTTGCCCTGGCAGGGGCTCTTCTTATAGGAGGTGTTGTTTGTTTTTTTCCTGGAGTGCAAAGCTCCTTGTTTTGCAAACCCATGAACTCCCGACTGCTCACGTGGCAGGGCCCAGCCTGGCTGTGCAGCCAGGAGTGGTTTATTATGAGAAATGGTCTGTTGGCTGCTGCAGACTCACAGCAACATAAATGTGCTGTCTGCAGAAACAACAGAGGAGTGGGGAGAGGCAGGGAGAGATTAGCTGTGAGTGGGAGGGTGAAGATACGGGGAGTGGAGGTCACAGGAAGTGTGGGTTTAAAAACAAGACCAGAAGATAATGCCAATTGCCCTGTGATTTTTTTTTTTTTAAGTAAAAAGGCAGATATCACTGGCAGGTTCTAACATTGGCAAGTGTCCAGAAACTCCTTCCAACACTATTAACTTATCTGTATCAGTTCTGCAGCCCACCTCCTGTCAGCACTGCTCATGGGGCCTTCAGGAGAGTACTGCAGTGGTGTTGGGTCACTTGCTTCTCAGCCACCAGATCACAAAAAGAGATCGCTATTTTTTGAGACAGAGTAAATTGGAGAAAAATCAGTGGGTCCATGTCTGACCGCTGACCAAATCAAAGCCTCACTTCAGAGTGGGAAGCATCGAAGAAGGTTTTAAGTACCGAATATTTGTCACTGACTTTGCAGGCTCCATTGCTCTTACCCCTAATCTTCCTCACTTGCTCATGCTGTGCATGCAGAGGCAGGGAGGGATGATAATGGACTTGCAGTTGTACTTGCTGTTCCCATAACAAATGGCAGGATCGTCACATAAATTGTTTGAACATGTAACACTGCTCTTATTTCTTAACGATAAGGGCTTAGGAGCTGCCCTTTTCCAAAATGAAAGAAATGAACCAAACGTTATCTCTTTGTTTTAAAAAATGATCCCTGCAGCTACAACAACAAAAAGCCATTATGATGGTCCATAAAGGTCTTGCAGGCTTTTATAGGAGAGATTTTCAACTCACCCAGCCTGGCTTCACTCCCATTCCCTCTGTCTATTCCAAACCCATGTGGTTCAAGCTTTCTAGGGCAGTTCAAGCTCCTAGATACAGCTGAGCTGAATGAACCTGGCCTGGAGGACATGTCACAGGTCACACCCAGGGGGGAGCAGTATCTCCTCCGGATACTGTGCCTAAAGCCAAGTTCTCTAGATCTCGCTCTGGTCCCAAGTGCATCCATCATCAATTATGTATCTACACCTACTGTTTACACAGGTTTCTTGTTTATCATGAAATATTTACTTCAAGGCTCTGCATCTGTTGTTAAGCCCAATAGCAGTGTCTACTCCTTATACCAAGGAAAAATATATCACCACAACTTTTCAGTACCATGGCACAGATCTATCAGGTGGCTGGTGTTGGATCTGTGCCAAGCCATAGTAAGCTGCTTGCTGACTCTGGCCTGGACCAGTGGACAGAGTAGGGGTGAGTTTAAACTTGAAAATTTCTGAGTTTAAAGAAATAAACCTCTCCTTTATCTTGCGTGTAATAGATCTATGTTTCTGGGGGTAGTAGGGAGAAATTTAAAAAATGAGTTTGAGCAGCACACACAGAGACACATACGTATGCACACACACATTAGAGTTTGCACTGATGAGTGAGGTAAAAAACATGATGATGTGAAGTCTCTTTGCAGCTGTCCCAAGACAGAGCTTGAGCCCTTGGAGTGGTTTCATGATCTCTAGAACAGAAGGCTTGGAAACTTAACCCCTTTGATTTCTGCAGAGACCTCCCAGCTTAAACATGCTTATGTAGGTTAATGCACACACCCATTAACTTTCCCACTGTCAACTACTGTTAGTGTAGCTGCTTAGCGCCCTGCTGGGAGGGAGATGGATGGGCTCCTCCAGATGCTGTCTTGATGCTGCTTCTTTTAGATCAGTCCCAGGGGATACAGATCCTTGATGGCTCTCCTTGAGCTGTGTGTGGCCAAGCAAAGCAGTCCATACACATGCTCTCTCACATTAGATTTCCTATTTAACAACATCCCATGCTATTCTTATTAAGTGGAAATTATGTTTTTTCCAAAGTGGATAAACATAACTGCTTCCCAGGAGGAGAAAAAAGAGCCGCTGAGGGCTTCAGAGATATGGGCTGAGCCAGCTGCAGAAGTGTGAATTAGTTCCCCAGTTGTAAGAGCTGCCAGTCAGCCTTGTACCTAATCCACTAGATCATGGCTGAAACCTGGAGTCGGCATGGGGAGGTGTTGGGAATGGAGGGGGAGACAAAGGAAAAAGAAAGAGGATGATACATGAATGAGAAGAATGAGACATATAAAGGCAAAATCCTCATCTATCTGCAGAGGCCTTATGAACTGAACAGCTGGTGATAAGAGCGACTTCCTTCCATGCAGTATTTAGCATGGCTGTGTTGTCTCAGCAGTGTGTTCCCCCACACAAGACTCTAAGGAGATGGTCAGCATCAGTATGCTGCATGTAGTAGAAAGCAGGTGGATTTACTTAACTCTATGGGTGGCAATGAATTGCGAGCACTTTTTATTATCCAGGCAGGAGTTAATGTATTTTTCACTGTCTTCCTTCGGATGTATCACAAAATCAGTCTATGCAAGGAGAAGCCGGGGCGGGGGAGAGGGGAGCGAGATACATCTAGAGCCAGTGCAGATGAGAGGCATGGCTGAGTGATGAAGAGTGAAAGATGCTAACCAGGCTCAGGCCACACACGAAGAGCTGGCTGCCCTTCCTGACCCTCCCTAACCGTGGAGAAAGGCAGACCTTGCAGGGCTGTGGCTGGAAGCGAGCATGCTCTTTTCCGCTCATGTCCGCGTGTGAGTACCGTGAAACTGTGGGGTCAGTGTCATCTTCCAGAAGAAACTCCCTATTGGCAAGGAAAAGAAATGGGTTTTGTTTGGCCCTTGGTTTGTACAGAGTTGCTGGGAGTGTTGTTCTCACAACTGAGCTAGACAGTTGGGTAGAAAGTCTTCCAGCTGCTGGACACCTGCTGCTGGAGCAGCTCCACCTCCACTGCTTGAGAAACAAGTGTGTCTTGGAGGTACAATCTGCGGGTGGAGACAGGAGAAAGTATTTCCAAATCTTAAGCAACTTCTCCTTGCCTGAGGTGTTGCTCCTTTGTACAATTCATTTCTGATCTCTTGTTGACACCTTAAATCAAAATGAATAGTCAGCTGGCTGCAGTGCAGGGGCGTGGGGTACAGCCAAGGGTGTTTTGGCAGCAGATGAAGGGGAGGAAGGGAGAGAGCTGCTGCATTCTGACCAGACCTCATTGCTGCTGCTTAACCTGGGTCTGTAGCAGGGAGAGGGGAGAGCAGCACTGCCCACCAGTGTTGCTCTGGATGGTTCCAGAGTCTCAGTGCAGTCTTGCCCTCTGCTAGCCCCTACAGAGCCCTGGAGAGGACTTGTCATGGTGTGGGGTATCCACCCATGCTGGCCAGAGCACGTGAGGTGGCTTCTCAATGTGCTCAGGGTGGATCTAAATTCTTACAAGGTGCTGCGTCAGGGTTTGACTGTGCTGGTCTGGCCCTGGGGTGGTGCACGGCTGCTGTGCCTGATTTTTGCACATACAGGCTTGGCTGTGCCTTGGGGCTGGCTGGCTTTGGCAGATGGTTACCAGAAGGATGAGAGAAGACCAGGGGGTCTGGCCAAGAAGGAGCCTCTCTCACCTGAGCTAGCTCACAGGTTTCTGTGCTGATGTCTGTTGGAAGCCTGCTGTTGTTTAGGAGAGATGTAGTCTTCCTCACACACCCACAGCTTCCCCCATATTTGCCCAACCACCTCTTCCCCAGGCTGGGGAAAGCAGAGGCTGGACATATGTGCCTGGACTGAGCTGTGGTATCTCAAATCCAGGGCTGTGCTCCCTGGGGAGAAGCTCCATGCTGTCCTATTCAGGCATTTTCTATTGCCTAACTGGAGTTGCTGGGGATTGCACACATCGATCAGTGGAGCACAAAGTGACATGACAACAGCTATCATGTGTCTCTGATTTTCCCTCTCCCTGAAAGAAGTCTGGACAGAAGACTGCGTGCATTTGTTGCCCTACAGAAAAACACATGTAGATGTGTGTCTGTGTGCCCTTGATGGCACATCCTTAGAGGAGACGCAGTCCAAGCTGTGCCCTTTGCAGGCAGCAGGAAAGGGGCAAACCTGCAGCAGCCCCTCTCTACAGGCTGAGCTTGGGCTTTGAGCCAGCTCCGACCCCATCCTGTTCCTCTGTGCTCTGAAGCCAGTGAGCACAAACACGGGGGTGGAAGAACAGTCCAGTTTTTATTTGTTTTGCATGGTGGATTTTGCCGTTTTCTGAGCTCAGGAATGCCGCCTGCTCCTCCGCCTCCTCTAGTGCAGCTGCACCTCTCTGTCCCAGCCCCAGCTGCCGCAGCTTAGCTTTGCCTCCAAACACGTTCTTTTGCTGGGTGCAGTGCCTCTGTGCTCTTGGATGGAGATTGGCTTGTTGCTGTCTCTGCCTGCATGGCATCTGCTTCCCTCTGCCTTTTTAATCTTCTGCGTTTTCCATAACCTAACATAAACGAGTAACAAATCTGGGATGCACTTCTCCATCCAAGGGGACAGATCTGGGGCTGTGGCATTTTACACCTACTGTGATTTTTGCAGCAGTCCCTCTTTCTTTTTCCTTTCTCTTTTTTTTTCAATACACGTCAGACTTGTGAGAAATGTATTCTTATGTCAGTAATGTTCAAAGGCGAAAAGAAAAGCTGCCAGAAGAGTGCTTTAAAAGTCTGACATATTATCATTCAGAGCAGAATTTTCAGTACAATTATTCTGGATTTTTTCCAATAAATAAATTGTACAGACTTTTAAGGGAGAGCTTTTAGGTTAATGGAAATAATACTTAAATTAAAATACATCCCATTCAGCCATCAATTCCACTGTCATTGTAGTGTGTGTTTAATGTTAATGACATGCAAAAATAAAAAGGAAGAAACTGATTTGTTTAATTGTGTCCAAAGCTGAGTATGATCTGTTGTGGAAAGTTAAATACAGGCCGGAGGGTGCACTGATGTTTACTTTTTTTTGTCTCTTGGTGACTTTACGAGGAGGCCTTCTACAGCTTACAGGCTCTGTCCCTTTGTTTTTCGGAACCTCACACAGGGGAGAGTGAGGCAGGTTGCAAGTTCACTCTTGCTCCAAGGAAACAGTGGGCAGCTTGGAGGGGAGCTGCCAAATTCAAATGATGTCTTGAACTTTGCAGTTCACAGATGAGCTCTCACCAGACTAGGTTTCATGCCACCTGTGTTAGGCCCTTCTGTTCCACCTGAGCTGGACAACCTGAGAGACAGCTCCACGGGCCTTTGGAACCTCTGCTTTCCATTCTGGCAAGGCAACAAGGACAAGAGACAGGTGAGTGAGTAAAGAGGAAAAGCTAACTGGCTTCTACCACTTTTGTCTTTTGATTTATGATTTATGCTGGATTGGGAGGGGGAAAGGCATCAGAGAAGGTTTCCACATTTTCTAGTGCGTCACTTGTCAGCAGCTGGGATGCTTGCTTGGGATGGACATGAGCTTGGCTGCTCACCCACTGTAGGAGTTTTTGTCTTGACCACCCACTGGGATGCAGGTGTGAGTCCTTGGGTTGGTCACCCAGGTGTCAGAGCTGCTGCTGCTGCTGCCCTGGGGAAAGCAGATGCAGAAGCAGCCTGGGAAAGAGATCAGTCTCCAGCAGAGAGCATCCCCCTTGGGAAGGGTGGCTCTTAGTTGCAGCGCCATGAGGAGCAAGGATGGATTAGGCTAGCCCAGGTGAGAGCTGTTACATCATAGCCACTGGTGCTGTGTTGCATCCCCACTCTTAGAGTCCACTGGTGCCTGTCTTCCCTTCTGGAATCTAGGTGCAGATAGCACCAGGGATTTTCCTTGAATCCTAGCTGGAAAGCTGCCCACCCAGGGTACAAAGTACAGCATTTAAAACACCAATTATAAACATAGTATCCACAAACTTCAGGCCTGAGGTCTTTAAATAGGCTTGAGAAGGGTTTCAAGGCAGCATCTGCATGGGCCTAGCTGTAGTGAAGATAGTTAGTGACTCAGTTCAGGCTTTTTATTCAACAGAATAAGTCAGCACAGGGATTGAAAGGTGAGAGGGATCATTGCTCATTGGTGTCTTTCATACTCATGGCAACATCGGATCCATGTCAGGATTACTCCAATAACAGCAGCCTAGGTGATAGCTACTTCCCACCTTTCAGATGACAAGCTGGCCACTGTTACTGAGGACAGGATTACATCTTCAGAAACCCTTCATTCTGTGGAAAGGAGTGAGCAGGTTTATCTGGCTCCCAGGGCAAGTTCTCCTTGCTGTATTTGTCCTTCACTGTAGGTCTTAGGGCAGGAGGGCCACTTCCAAGTGGAAGGCTACAGGCACTACAAGACCAGGCCTTAGCCTTCCTTGAATCTGTAAAGATTTTACCTGGAGCTTGTTCTCTAAGCTTTCCTGATTTTTTGGTGCATTCAGCAATGTGTTGGGAAAAGTACTTCATCCAATTTCATACCCCTATGGGGCTTGGGGAATGTTTGTAGCAAAGGGAGAAATTACTCAATTTGAAACCTGAAGTGGCTTTGAGATAACAGAACTCCCAAGCAAGTCACTAGCATATCCCTGGGTTTCTCCTGCTCACTGCTCAGGCTTTGCTATGCAAAATGAACAGTGCTTTTCTTGTGGAGACTAATAATAATTTCCAGGCCAAGTTCCAAGGTCCATCCATCCATCTGACTTTTACCATCTGACTTTTACCATCTATATGAATTAACTGTCTTCAACACAAATTTGAACAGCGCAAATGCATCACTGCTAGAGCACATTTAGAGAACAGCTTCAGGATCACTGAACATTGTCACTTGTACAGAGGCAGGATTCCCAGACATTTCAATGCAATTGCTGTTTGGGCTCAGTTACCACTGTGGCTTCCCAGTCTCTCTTTTCTTTCCAGGTTACTCCTTTGCCCCATAACAAATATTTATTTTTTGCCAGTAGCACAAGGTGTATTTTCCGTGGATTCCCTTGAGTGTTCCTTGCTTATGGCCAATTGAAGAGACATTTGTGAGTCTGACTGTTGAGTGCTGTCACAGTTACTTTTCTATCCTTCTGGGGTAGGGGTAGGCTTTCACTTAGGGGCACTGTAGTTCATGTCCAGTGGGTTTTGTTCTTTTTTGTGTCCTTCTCCATATTCACATGAAATTCTTCTTGCTTTCATCTTTCTAGCCTGCTCCTTCCTCTCGGATCCTCTGTCTTGGTTCAAAGGGTCCTTTTGCCAGCAGACTAATGCACACCTGCTGCAACCTAGGGACAATTCACTCCCAGGGAAAAAAAGGGCAGTTTGTGCATTCTTATCATCACCGGGGGCTTCCTGCAATGGAAAATAGCTCCAGGTTTCTAAGGCTCTCTTCTCCCACAACAAAATAAGCCTGTGGGCAGATGTAAAATCAACACATCTCTATTTGTTTTGGCTTTGAGCCCACCATAGCCAATATTGTCTTCTTTGGGAAGTGAATTCCTTTGTATTACCCTCTGCTTCCCTGTGCTTGGACTGTCTGCTTTGGAGGGGCCTGTCTGCTTAGTGCAGTCCCAGGGTGAAATTAGTACTTGCCTTTTTAGCAAAGTATTTTCCTTCATATGACACTTCTCTTTTGGCTGTGGTTGCCATTCATCACACTTACAGTAAAAGGCCTACTTGGTATCAGTACATACTGAGTGCTTCCCATTTAAGAAACAGGCATGGCAATTCTTCTGTCTCTCCTAGGGGCATTCTGAAAAAGCTGTGTTAAATTATCCTAGCCTCTGGTCTGTATGATTAGTATATGTGATTCCTGCCTGCCATCCAGGTAGATTTATGTAGACAGGCAGTGTAGGATGTAAGATGGACCTTCTAAAACTGGGACAAATCATTGTTAGCAAATGCTAGGCGCTCACTTTGACCTGAGTGGCAGGGGCAGACCTTGTGCTTTCCTGGTTTACTGGGAACACCCATACTGCCTGAGATCAGGAAAATATCTCCTGGGGGGATCTGCAGTGGTGGGAGGCATACATGCCATGAGGGGAGAGTTTGGACTCCATCCAGTATATCTATGCAGCAGTCACTTGTAATCATTGCTAACCCAATGAGAGTAGTAAGTAGTTATGGACTCCTCCATAGATTTATTGGTCTGAGATGATACCAACTGGGAGAGATAAAGCAAGAGATAATATTTACCAGAAATAAATGTTGACATTTATGGAAAAACTAGAGTGCGTGTTCACATCTATTTCAAATGATTTTGTGAGAGATACCTGAGAAGTCTCCATTATGGGTATGTCTTCCAAGGGGTAATAAGTTTTTTTCTTAAGCTAATATTCTAAAGAGATAGATTAAATTAAAGTTTCATTTAAAAACTATTTCTTTTCCCTTGGAAGGTGAATAATATTTTTCATTTACGCTGCTGCAGTCCATCATAATGTTTTTATTTGCATGTGTAATTTGGTTATCTGGTGCTACTTCAAGCTCAGTATTAATCATTTTTGATGAGTAAAGAACAACTTGAGCTCTGACCATTTACAGTAATTTATAAATTAAACCTATCAAGTAAAATCTTGCCCCCACTGAGGCTGACATTAAAAATGCCATGGATGTCATTGGGGCTGGGGTTTTACCCAATACTTTTATACTTACACCCTCACCTAAGTGTTTGCAGAGTCCACATTTTACTGGCCATCTGTGTGCCAGAGGCACTGCTTGAGTTTAGCCAGCAACTCCTACAGTGAAGACCTTAGTCTTCAAAGTCTTGTTGCAAAAATGCTGACCTGATTTTCATATTCCAAGGGCAGAAAAGGTTAAAGGAGAGAAATCTGGGCTGTCCACACTGTTTGTGCATGGTGGTTACTCAGGGTCAGTGTTTCCCTGCACAGTCAGGCAGGGATAGATTTTTATTTGCCCAGGTCTATCTCACAGCAACAGAGAAAGACCTGATAAACAGGAAAATCTGACACGATAAAGCTAGCAAGGGAAACTGTCCAGTCTTTTGGAGCTACTATATATGCATGCATTTAAGGAATGGTATATTATGTAGCTGAGACAAAAATATATTGAAACATATCAGAACTGTGAAGTAAAACATTGGACTGTGGATGGATTCTGTTTCCTGACTAAATAAACATTCTTTGTGGTTGGCTTGGGTTTATTTTTTCTCTTTATTTTTCACTCTCAGTATTCAGTAGGGGGTTTTGGGTTTCTTGGACTCTGCAGAGGATCAGTCATTTTCTCCCTGTGGCATTCTCAGCAGAGCATCTTCATCCTTTGTCTATTCACAGCTGACTGGGTGCACTGAAGTGTTCTTATTCTTTTTGTTTCCTAAAAAACTTAGTTGTAGAGAGAAAAATCAAACAAGAGGGTCAGCTAACTGGGCAGGTCCCTGAAGGCAACTCAAGGACCTTGCTTTTTTTGAAATTGCTTGCAGCTTCATGATGTTAATATTTTCCACCTGGTAAGTTAGCCAGACACAAGAGGTCATGGTTAGTTTGTACTGAAATGATGAAAGTGTTTTGTTGGGGCTTGTTTGGTTTTGTGTTTTGTTTGTTTTAATACGAATCCTGACCAGAGCCAGAACCAAATGACAGTGCCTGCACCCTGCTTTCTGCCAGCACTAACACAAAATGATAGGATGGCTTTTTTGTTTGTTTGTCTGTTTGTTTGTTTGTTTGTTTGTGTTTTGGTGCCCTTCTTTTTTTTTTTCCCCCTGGGCATAAATTCCCAGTTCTTGTTTCCTTTTTTCTATATTCTCTGCTTCCATGGAGTATTGCCACTCTGCTACAGACACAAGGGCCATAAACAGATAAGTTCTCCCCTTTGCACTTGCATTTAGTTGTCTGCATTTAGGATGGAAAAAGTGAAGAGCCCTTCACAAGGGCTGTTAGTGTAGGACAGCAGCTGCATCCAAACAGCGAGAGTCCCTGCACGCTAACAGACGTCATCTTCCCTGTTTCCAGCAGCACCTGCCTACCCTGAAAATCAGTCTCTGGGAGCCTGAAGATGGGCACCCAGAAAATGAGATACAGACAGTGGCAGTGTGTGACAAATTTAGATTAGGAGCGATCTTTCACAGCCAGAGTTGGTACTCATTTCTGAACTCATGGGCAGGAAATACTCATTGACATCAGTGGGAGCATAATGGGGGCTCGCCTTGCCCACAGTTACTATATTAAATGACCTGTAACTCAAAAGGTCTTGGATGAAATTTATTATTCTATACCAAATACATCAGTTTACACTGAAGTTTGGTTCAAGACAAATTGAGAAGTCACAAGCTAGTGGAAATCAGGAGAGGGAAAAGAATAAATTAAATCTAGGTTATTTTATTATTGATTGTTTTAGTCTAAATACCAGTGGATACTTTTGTTCGAATTCCACAGAAACAATCCGTCTTTGCAGAAGAAATTTCAGATGCCACAGTCACCAAAACAAACCATGCACTTGAAAGGTTTTATCACGGAAACTATGCTTATTGTTAAATAAAGAGAAATTCCCTTTTATTTCTCATAATTGATACAGGTCCTTGGCTGACCTTCTGGAATTTCCTAGCAGTCTGTTGATGGTGCTAGTCAAGAATATTGCCACTACTGCTGTCTTCAGGTACATGCCTGTGCTGACATGTGTCTGAAACGGCTCCTTCAAACACTGTTCCATTGCTTTTTCAGTTTGGGAATTAAAATGGAAAGTGCATTCACGCCGTAATATAGAAAGAAAAATGGAAATTATATATTAAAATATTTAAAGTGTTTAAAATAGCAGTCAGCACAAAGTGAGTTTGGTCCATTTTTTAAAAGCAGCCCCCCAATAGCAGGCAAATTACAGGTCATCAGTCTCAGATCCAGTTTCCCTCCTCATGTTGATGAGATTTTGTGGCTCTTTCATTCATTTATGGTAATGCATCAAATTATGCTTCTAAGAAAGTTAGAAATGAAGACCAGAGATGCTGCTTGTTCAAAAGTATTTTGCATAATGCAATTACTTTTAAGTTTGGGTAATGCCAGAGATTGATAATGCAGTCTAGAAGCAAATAAAATGCTGACATATTCTCTACAAGCTTTTCTTCCATAGATAAATATCTTTGCTGCCACTGATATGTGCATCTTTGTCCAGCTTTGTCCAGCTGTGTGCTGTAGTACAGAGCCATCGTTTTATTCTTTGGACAGATAAAATTCTGAAATGTATAGGCCAGCAATTTGTTATACTTGGTGGCCTGATAGAGATTTCTGAATGTTATGTGGACATATCAGAGCACAGAGATAATGTGATTATCAAAATCAACATGGATAGGAGTTGTTGAATACCATGCAGTATTTTGGTGCTTTTTATCTAGCCTGAAAGTAGCTAACCTTTCAGACATTTATATTGGTAATAACAAAGATATGCTTTCATAACTGCAAATGGCAACCCTGCAAGGATTGTACTGCACTTCAGCAAATGATGTTTTCTCCAAAACCAGTTGTTGAGAAAAATCATTAATTAATTAACTTGTGCTTCCACGAACAAAACACACGTCAATTATTATTTTCCCTTGTCTTTTTGGTGTCTTGTTTAGAGTCCTGGTTTTTTGTCATATTCTTCCTTCTAACTCTGGTGAGTATATTACAAAACCCTCTATCTGACAGGTCTTCTACAATACCATTCAGAGAAATAGTGGCTAAAGGAGTCTGGGAAAGAGAGTGTTTTTCTTATTTGCTGGGCCTGCTAGTCATGAGGTGTAAGGACAAAAAGGGAGATTTCACTTCCCTGGTTCCTGTCTGCTTGATTTTGAGAGCACAGGCAGAAGTGTCATTGAGCCAGTGCAAAATCCCGTGGGGGCACTAGGACTGAACTCGTCCATCCCCATGTAAAGACATGGTCCCAAATGCCTTGGGTCAGCTGTTCAGGGGAGCAGGGAGCTCTGACAGCTCAGCAGGAGCAATGGTGATGCCCAGGTCCATAGCAGTCTCACACTCTCCAGGTGTGGTCTGGGTGGCACCAACTCTGTAGCCCCCCCAAAATAAGAGACCCAGCTAAGTGGGTTGGGAGGCTGGCCATCAGTGTCCATGGAGGTTGGGTGACCAAAATTCAAGCGCTGATGGTGAAGAACTGCGGCAGTATCCTGAGGTCAAGCAGTGACTTAGAATAAGCTGAAGATCTTGATGTGCCATGGTAGGAGGTCAAAGTGCAGGTCAGTGTTTTAAGAGCAAATGTTGCTTGTGGTAGCTCATAAACACTATATTCATCATCTTTCCCCCTCCCAGCAGACCTAGATACTAGGCAGGTTTAATTCCATTTTAAATCTGCTACGTCTATGACTGAAATCATAATATTTATGCAAGCTAGTTTTTCAAGAAGCTTAGTGAATGTGAAAACAAGTTCCTGGGTTTTCCCCTTTCATGGAAGCAAGCTGAAGGTCAGATTTACAACATCTCAAGCTACATTCTGTGCTCATTTACACAGCTGTAATCTTGAGTTATGCCACCGAGGACAAGCAATTGCTCCAGACTTACAGGATATAACTGACAGCAGAATTTAGCTTGGGGTTGCCAAAGCTTGACAGAAAAGGAACTGTGAGGGTAGAATTTGGTGCTCGTGAAATAGCTTGTATATATTCAAGGAATGCATGAGCCCAAAGATTTATTAGCAGTGTTTCAGAGCATTATTGAAATTAGGCTTAATTATCTGTGTAATTTGCTGGAGCCAGCATTTTAGCATTTTTTATCAAGTATATGCCGTTAATTTTAAAAAGAGATGTACCAGGTTGCTCTCAAAAACTGAAACAAAAAAATTCTAAAAAAAAAGCCCATCATTTCTAAATTTTGAGTTTCAAAAGTTTCAGAGGTTGTTGTTGGTTGAGTCCTTCTCCCTGCTTTGCAAACAAACAGTCCGTTTGCAGTCTAGTCGTATAGAAAAAAGTTCACATCACCCCTGGATGTTGTTCCAGCAAGCAGAGAAAAGAATTGTCTTCTTATTCCCAGGTTTGCCTAGTTCTGTCATCCCTCTCCCTCTTGTTCTTGCTTCAGCCCCATTATGCTGCTTGGAAATGGTGCTGGCTGTCCTGGGATGAAGGAGCAGAAGACAAAGCTGTAAGCAATAACCAACCTGCTCCTTTGAAACGAGGAAAGTGCAAGGCTCCTGTTCAGACTTGTACCCCGTTCTCTCTGTTCAGACATGCTCCACAGGTACTACTTGGTTTGAAGGTATCATCTCCATGCCTAAGCTGCTGTTTCTGCAGTGGCTCCCTGCCAGCCTTCTGGTGCCCGTGATCACCTGAGCTCCCGGCAAAGAGGAATGTTCTTGCATGGCAAACAACAGCCATGCCACTGCTGGTTTCTGTGGCAACTCTGGAGAAGATCCTTTGCTACTCTCTTTGTCATGTATTTAATAGCAATAATGATGCTTCCGTCTTTCTGAAAGTGTGCTTTAAGGATATAACCATTATTGTGTATGAATAGCTTGAAGATTACATGAACACTAGAGTTGAAGGCAAGAGGAATGACAACATAGCCAGGTTATTATCTGTCATTTTGCCAAACGTCTGCCCAAAGAAGCCTTTGTTTTGTGACAGCTGCTGAGTGGTGGTTTTGTTGTGGTCAGTACTTCTCTAGTTCAGATTTTCACTTCCTTTTTTTTTTCTTTATACCTTCTTAACCCCTGCCTCCATGTAGGTCTCCAGCAGAACTGACATGGTCAGCATGTCATTTTTGGGAGGTAAGAAGTAAACAGGAAGGGGGATGGATGCTGTTATTGAAATGTTCTCCACACTGGCTGAAAGGGTGGAGAAGCATCAGCTGAGACTTTCCCAGAAAATGATTAACTTTTGTTTGCACAGAGGAGAGAGCCACAGTAAGAATACAATTAATTACACTGGCAGCCCAGCCAGGCCAGCAGTCAGCGGTGCTCTTGCTTGCAGCTCCTGGCTCTGCAGGTCTGATCTGAGAGTAACTAATTAAATGCAGGTGCAGGCTAGCAGACTTGTTGAATTAAAGCACAGTGTCTTCTTTTCTGTGTTCCCAGGCATTTGTAGCTCACAAAAATAGAGCAGGCAGTTGGTGCTACAAATAATAATAGAGTGCTGATGACGGAGGTAATTAATCCTTTATTATTGTGGTGTGATAGGCTGCTGCTAGGGCTGTCATTCAAGTACTTCTTTTGCTAAAACTTGTCTCAGACGTGAAAGAACATGGAGGAGGAGAAAGATTGAAGACCGCTCTAATGGACTTGCTTGTGTTATAAGGGCTAGTAATGGGCACAGATACATCTTCAGAGTTTTGTTAAGATTGTCAAGACCTGGTAGTCAAAACTCAAGACCAGAAATTCACTGCACTGTATTCTGGGTTCTGCCTTTGACTCACCAGGGCAGTTTTATCTGGCAGCAGCTTAAAATAAAAATTCAGTCTCATTCAAATGATACACAACCATGAAAGAGAAATGCAAGGCCATAACTGTAGCTCACTGTGGCCTTTCTTTTTTCTTTTATTGCTTCCTGAACATCCTCAGTTGGCCATTGTCATTAGCTACTGACTCCAGTGGACCTTAGGTTAATCCCAGCATTGTTCTTTGTGATGGTTCAGGAGGCAGTTGTCTTGCTTTAAAGAAGACTGCCTTTAAATGGAGTTAATGCAGATGTCTAAGGAGCTGCAAAAAGAGCAAATACTGTTTAGGGTTATTTATTTTCAATAACAAGTGCTGTTCCCCTTACTGGTTCAAATCAAACTCCAGGACTCGAATACCTTTTCCAGCTAAAACTAAGGATAAATTGTGAAAATGTTGTTAGCTTTCTCTCCCTGTTGTCATTTACTTGCTTGTAATACCCCTTCTTTCCAGACATGGGAATTTTGGGATTTTACAAGATGTCAAGAAGGAGACAACCTTCTGCAGTAGTAGCCCCAAGGAGTGCCAAACATTAAGATACTTCAGCCTCAACACAAGGAAAAAACCCCAAACATAATGTATGTGTTTACTTTAAAGACAAGAAGTGATTTCATGCTCTTCTTGTTACTTCGTGATGAAAATGGTCCAACACTATTAGGAATGTTTATAGTGGAAAGATAATGCCAAGTCTAATAAATGATCGGATAGGACAGACCATGTTTTATTCAGTGTGGGAACCAAACACTGCCATATTGTACAGATTTGCTGATCTGGAAGAATTGTTCTTGCCTTACAGAATGCAGCTTAAAAGCCGAGCGCATGAATATGACAGTTTTCTCTTTTTTAATGCAGAGAATTTTAAGATAGAAACATTGCTTGGAGAGTTTTCTAAGGGATTCTGATCAACTTACGTAAGTTCAGGAAATCAGCAATAATTCATTAGCCTGCCATATTTTCCAGTTGCTTTTGTTTTCCTTGCATCACAATTCTTATTCTATTCAGAGACAAACAGTATTCAAATATCTGGATGAGGGCTAGTATTCTGCTACAAATTTTAATGCTAACTCCATGGTAGGAAAATAGCTGAGAGCAGTTCTTAGAGCAATGATATTTTCTGATTCTTTTATTCTTCCTTGCTAGTTGCTTGTGGCCCTGTGGGAAATTTACATGGTGGAGTGTTTGCTCTCACAGGGTGCATAAAAGGTTTGAAAAAATGCTTTTCTACCACCATGTGTATTTTACAACAGCAAGAAACATTGCTGACCTTCTTCTCCTGGCTCTGGGTCCAGATGGGAGAGAACTGAGGAGGGTGAGGCCCTAAATTGCTGCTCAGCTCATAGAAAATTTAGTTGTGGAGTGTGTGTGTGTGTGTGTGTGTGTGTGTGTGTGCGTGTGCACATAACCATGTGTTTTGCCTGCAACAAGCAAGATTTTTTGTTTTCTGAACTCCATGCCTCTGAAATTTCCAGGAAGCTGCTCTTTGCTGCTGACAGTCACTACAGAGGTGATGGCAGCAGTGAGGTGGTTTTTGTTCATGTCTTCTTGTCTTCATTAATTTCCAGTGTGTCATTTCAGCTGAAAATATGCAATTGTTGTTAATGTGTTCAAAAGCATGATGTTGGCTAGGTGGTTATTTATGTCACAGTAAATATTTGATGAGGAGGTATGTTATTTTTAGCCACAATCACAACATATTATTGAAATTTATAGGCCTGAAATAGGTCATCTAACACATGATCATTTGTTATCTTTACAGTTTCCTGAGGGTTTCTTCCACTTTCCTTCACAATTTGTACTGAAAAGGTGGTGATTCAGAGAGTGTTGGTATAAATTGTTGCACATAAGCTGCACAGTGTGGGCAAACATCAATCCACAAATTGCAGGACCCATGCTGATGGGGGATGCTGCAGCCACGGAAGCAATAAACCCATAAAGGCTGTGCAAATATGTGAATGTACAAATGGATCTCAAAGCTGTGATTTTCATATTCCAGCAATCACTGCTGTAGGAGTGCATGACTGACAGTACAAAGGACTTAGATTTACTGTAGAGAGATGTAAATTGATAAGCCAGTAGACAGCCATCATTCTTCCTTTATTCTCTCTCTGTATCCCATGTCTTTCTCTGCTGGCATAATCAAAGCTGACACAGTGCATTCTACACCAAGTTATATTTTTCGTAATTATAAGACAGTACATGAGAGCTGAAGTTGTTATTCAGGAAATGGCACAAAGCTCACTGAAATACAGGTTTTCAGATTGATCCTCTGATAATATTGTTTTTCACATAGATTCTGGATACTCAGACTCTACATCTATGTCTTTAAGCTGTCTGGGTGCTTTAAGAAGGGATAAGTACAGCAGAAAAAAAATGGGGGAGCTTTTCATTTTGTGCAGAGGATAAAATATTTCAAGTGTGAGATACTGGCTTTCTTTCTCTTTACCAGCATCTGAATCTGAAGTATTTTGCCACACTATTTCTAAAAAAGTTTTTAGGAAGCCAGCTGGGGGGAAGAGTTACAAGAATTCAGGAAACTAAAACAGAGAGATCACCCATAAAGACCTAGATGAGCAATCAACCTTCCCCTTAGCTCACTGACTAGTGTGGCACACCTGTCACGTCTTGAGGCCAAAGGGTCCTTTTCCACCGATTCATCTCATTAGTCTCAGCTGCCTCTGACTTGAATTGCAATGTTTTTAGATCTAAAAAGAACAGACTATGAGATATAATGCAGCTGTTATAATACAGATGCATTTGGAAATCTTGTTTTTCCTCAGGTCTGAAAATCTGTAGTAAAATCTGAACTCTAATATTGCAGCAGCCCTTTGACCTCAAATGCATACACTGAAAATTCAGATCCCATCCAGACCCAGTGAATGTGCGACTTGAAAGAAGGCAAATGAATGACGCCTTCCATGCTCTGGAGTTCCAGCAAAGAGATGCTGCAGATCACCTGGGAAAATGCCAGTGCTGTGAGTAATTTTCCATATACTCTCGTTTAAAAATTCTCTGGTATTTTTATTGAATTAATAAAAGTAGCAAAGAGAAATAAAAATGATATTTGGATTTTTTACCTAAAACAGGTTGAAACTAGTAGGGAAAATGGGATTGTCTCACTTGATAAAGAAGAGATTATTACTTTTAATCGAAAATCTGTTATCTCTTTCAATGTCAGATACTTTTGCACTTTCATAAAAAAACTGAGAAGGCTATACCTATACTTCATGGATGTTTATGTGCAGGCCTTGTCTGCTCACTGGACTCCAGACTCATGATGTCTCAAGCCTTGCTTTGCCTCACTGGCCTACATGCACAATGACCATAAGGCAGAAAGCAAGATCTTTCTCTCCCTTTCATCTTTAATACAGGAAATTTCTTACATCCAGTAGCTCTTCTGCTTAAATATACCTAACAGGGAGTTTCAAAAAGGCAGAATTTATTTTTATTTTTTCTTTAAGCAATTAACTCAGGTGCCAGAATTAGGAGCCTTTTTATGTTAAATTGCTTCTGTAGTTGATGGAGAAAGAAATATGCTTCTGATGGGAATGTAGATCTTAGGTGCCCTTTGGAAGCATCAGGTTCTTGATGCAGATGGTACCTGATTTCAGCATCTCAATTTTAAATGCTTCCAATTAAGCAGGATGGACCTAGAGCTCTTCATGCTGCTGGGAGCTTGCGGGGGACACGTGAGGAAAAGCATTGCTGGTCATGCATTCCTGTCAAAAGGCAGTACCTTGTCTTATGGCAACTCAGGGAATTACAAAAGAAGGAAAAAAGTCCAAATATTTTTGGCTGTAACTAATGAATAAGGCAGCATGTTGAACTACTAATAACTTAGGTGAGAGTGGTTGTCTGAAGTACTCTTAAAGATGAATCCTGTGTTACTCCCATCAGTTCCGACTACTATTTAAACCTTTCGCTTGCATGTATTGACTGATGCATTATTGCTCGTATCAGTGAAGGACTTTTCACCAGAAACCATCTTTTGGGGGGCTTACAAGGAGTACATTGGAAAAGAATTGGAATTTCTCTGTAATTTGTGCAGTGGATACATAGCTCTGTAAGAACTGCCCAATTGGACACTGACAAATGATTTTCCATAGGTCACCGAAAAACTCTTTGGAATAGCTATGCCGAATTGCTATGAGCACAGACTAGTTTCAAACACAGAAAGAAAAATGCAAAATCTTATCACTAATTTCCTTGGCCATCCAATTCACAGGACATTCATGCCAAAAATGTTTTTACTGGACTATTTTCCTAATGGCAGGGTCATTATGTTTCCTTCAAGGTAATTCTTAAAGAAAAGGTTTGCTTCTTCTCACCTTTTCAGGTCTGTGTCTCTGGCAGGAATAGGCCTTTGGGAGCATCTTAGGAGTGAAACTAAGAAACCAGAATGTGTGCTGCATGTTTGTTGCTGCATATTCCTTCATAATTTGCTTTTAAAATGCATATTGGTTACAAAATAAACCCAAATGAGCCATTATACTCTGGTGTGTAATTATGTATTTAGGACACATACTACACACAGCTTTAAAAGAAATCTGTATGGAAACAAATTGCATTATATTTGCACATAGCTGAAGGTAGTTGAAC
Source organism: Pomatostomus ruficeps (assembly GCA_013400735.1). Classification (NCBI taxonomy): domain Eukaryota; kingdom Metazoa; phylum Chordata; class Aves; order Passeriformes; family Timaliidae; genus Pomatostomus; species Pomatostomus ruficeps. Next base: position 132,924 of record VYZT01014736.1, on the reverse strand, counting down.
AGCAAGACCTCAAGCCTTTCAAAATACTGAAGTCATTTACACCATTTTCTGAAGTAATTATCTCCCAAGCGTCAGATTCCAGTTTCAATGCCTTTGCTCAATATAGTATAAAAGACGTGGGCTTGGCTGTCTAACAGCCTTGATGTGGATTTAGTGCTTCTGCTGATGTACCATTGTGGAGCAGGACTGCTGGTCTTCGGGAGGGAGGACTCCTTGGGCCTAATACCCTGTGCTGAGAGTGGAGACTTGTGCCAGGGAGAGAGGCAGCCCCAAGGCGCAAGGGTGAAACCCGACGTCCTGTCTCTCCAAAGATTAGTAAGGAGCAGAGATTTAAGTCTTCATTGAACAGTTCTGTGATTTACTGGAGTGATGGGTTTACTTATGTGGCCAGCCTAAAGGACAGAGAAGCCTCTGGCTTCTTATTTCAGGGTTTTGAACTGCCACTAGAGCAAGACAGTGCATCTCCCCAGCTTTGACAGTGTTGTACCACTTATTTTTCCTCTTTAACTGGTACTTGGCAAAGTACCTGCCTCTCAGGGGGCCAATCCTTGGAAATAGCAGTGTGTAACAGAAATGGCGGTCGGCACCCGTAAGGAAGCTGTGTGCCTGCCTGGGTCGATGATATGGAACAACATCAAGCATGCTTCCCTGCCTTGAGACAGCAGTCCCTGCATTAAATCTACAAAATGCCTTTCTGTGCACAGTGCAGTTGGAAATGTTAAGATTCACACTTATTAGCACTGGCACATATAAAACAGAGCTGCAGTAAATGAGTTAAGTGTCCTGAGGATTTGAGGACTGGGGTGTTGTTTTTCCTTTTCTGGAGCTGAGCACTCAAGAGACTTTCATTAAACCTGGGACTTGGCACATCCTCATGCTGATTCTGCCACTTACTTGTTGTTCGGCCTCAGGCTAGTCACTTAACCTCTTGCCGCCCTAATTTCCCCATCTGGAAAATTATATTTACTTACCTCTCCTGGGGATTGCACGGGGCTTAATGAATGCCTGTAAGGGATTTGAAGATCCTCAGATCTGAGATGATACAGGACTGCAAAAGATTCACTGCATGTGCAAGGAGGAGGGGATGTGTGCCCAGGAGGGAGAGCCTGCCTGCACTTCTGGCCTGGAACCAAGTCTGAAAATCTAATCAGCAGGGGAGGATCGTACTCTCAGTTTTAGATTAAATCCTCTTCCTTGTGGCCTTTTCAGATTTGCTGGTAGAAAAAAGGAGGCAAGTGACTGAATGAGGAGGAGGGCAGCTGAGGTTAACTGCTTTCTCCTGTTGGTCCCCTGGATCTTTTTGTCAGTGCAATAACAGCTGGATCTCCCAGGAAGGTAATGATCTTCCTGGGTACTCCGTCTTGCTGCAGGCTATTAGAGAAGCCAGGCAGCCCCGTTGCTGCCCATTTCTTTAGCAGGAAAAAATGAACCTCTGACCAAAAAAAAAAAGTTCCTCCATATAATTAAGCAGCGTTAGAATGAGGCCTGTGCCTTTGCTGATGAACTTCAGTGAAAGCAGATGGTCACAATGGTGTTAAAAACTAAAGACTTCAGTCAAGCTTTTAATTGAAAACAATTGGACCCTGCTGGATGGTAATTACCTTGGCTGCTTGCAAATAATATCACAGCACTGCTACCTATGAAGGAAGAATGGAGACAGTTAGTAAGAACTGCTTGATCTGCATATAATAAACAAGGAGCATCCAAAACTATTTTCTCTGGTAGCTTCTCCCCTGCAAGAGGCTTTCAAGTGGTTAGCAGTGTGAAAAGGAACACAGAGTGGCAGAAATTGAAACATGTGAAACGTTTGCTGGGTTTATAAAATAACTTGAAGAGCCCATCTTCCCTCATCTCCCTCCATTTTTTTAACAGCTGAAATTCCAGATGCATCTGAGAAAAACATCAAAATATAACAAAGGGGAAAAGCTCTAGATTATCCAGCATTCCTCCTCTTCTAAATGACAACAGTAATGACAGGCTGTGTTTATCTTGTTTTATCTGCTTTCTTCTTCCCTTGCCTGATCAACTGGAAGACTGAGGCCATCTAAACACCCAGAGAGTTTTTTCCATGTTCTTAATTGGATTTTAATGATCATTAACTTAATATGCCTCAATGTCTAACAAAGCAAACGCAGTATGTGGCGTATTTTGCCTGACAGTTTTCTCATTCCTCTGCCTAGTGCTAGGATCAGATGAGGGTTGGAGGGCTAGACCACCTAAAAGTGTCCTAAGTCCTGGTGTGCTATGTATTTGTTGACACAACATGACATAAATACTGCTTTATGGTGTCTTCCCTGCTGTGGAAAAGGACCTGTATTGCTGTGGATGTGTGGGTTGAAAAACCAGTCCTAATATCGTCTCTTTTAAACACAGGTCCTAGATGTGTATAGAATGAACCAAATCTTGTCACCTTCCATGTAAACACTATTTTTCATGTAACAGTTCTTTTAGGCATCACTTTTTGTTCCTTTATAAGCAGGCAAGATGCCTAGCTGCCCTAGTAGACCTCAGAAAGCAGCAGCTACTGCAATTTTGCAAAATTAACGAGTAGCTGTGAACTGCTAGTAAAAGTGATGCAATGATTTTCCAAAACATATCATTTTAGAAGCAGTGACTTGAACGGCTCTTTCTTTTCCTATCCAAATATTTGTCTTTTCAAGGCACCAGCCAAGAGTTTGTCTTGTCTTGTCTGGCAGTATGATGAAATTAACTTTTCCAGTGTGTTTCGTCTAGATTTGATGATTTTATGCCTGGAGTTCAACTTTCATTCACTTAATGCACCATGATTAACACAGAGAGTAAGGTCCTGAACCCATGAAAGTCAATAGAAGCTTTCACACTGTCTTTGCTAGGATTTTGCTTATTTTTATGTAATCAAAATATGCTTAAAGCTTTATTGCTGTAATGCCTCTGAAACTGCTTGCTGACACACTCTTACAACATAAGTGTATGTCATAGAGTCATGAAAACTCACAGTTTTTGTTCCTGTACTGCCATCAAAGTTGAGATATTCTCATTTGTGCTTAGGACTTACCCTTGGCCTTTCCTCTGCTACTGGGCTCCTGGAGAACAGGTCTGGCAAATGGGGCTGGTGTCCTGCTCTGTCTCCTGGCTCTTTTGTTCAAGCTGGTGGCAGGGTCTGAGCAGAATTTTGCTTGCAGTCTTTCCAGCCCCTCCTTTTTCAAAAAACTTGGGACAAATTTGAAACTAGGAAAGGCTACCTTTCAAAAGTGTCTTATGCTAGTGGCTGTGGTGATTTTATCCATTTTATAATGCCTTCTTTAAACTCTACAGAGTTTTACTTTGAACTCTACAGAGTACGATCTTATTGTAATTACTGCTTGCAGCTTTCAGGGAGCTGGTGTGGAGCATGCTATTTTAAAGGTATAAGCTCTATTGATCTAAGGTATTCTGAGCGATAAACAGCTGCTCAGGTTGATTAAAGCTGAAGGGAAGCTGAAGCATTTAATCAATCTCCAAAGCTGCTCCAAGTATATTACAAAGCAATTGTGATTATTGCTATTATATGACAAGCTATATCATAATAAAGAAAGATATCATTTTTCTTGGAAGCGTTTAGAGGTGTTGTGGTGCTTCTTCTCAGCCTCCCTCATGCTGTCACCTCTGAAGCTTGGCTAAGTGACAGAGCACGCCAGCTCAAGCAGACTAATCTTGAAGGGAAAATACAAGAGCAGGGCCTTTCAGCTCCTCAGAGTCTTCTCTTCCCTGTGTCTACCTGTGGCCGACAGCAAGTGCTTGGGGAAGAAAAACAAGAAAGCAAGCAAGTGTACAGGAATGCTGGCCACATTGTAACCTGCTCTGAGCCTTGACTCTTGCATAGATTGGGATGTTCTGGGCTGTGGGATAGGTTTGTGCCCGCCCAAAAGTCCTGAAGACACCTTTCTTTTATTGCGTTTCTTAATCACTTCCTGAACCTCTCTTTGGGCAGCCTTGGGCTTGACACCATCCCATGGTGGTGCATCACACGTGCTGTCATGTAGTTTTTTAAAATAGTACTTTTTTGTTCTTGTTTTTCAGCTTTCAGCCTGATGTTTTCTTTTAGCATTCTTACTCTTGTGTTAAGAAAAGCAATGGATAATAGTTATCTGTTAACCTTTTCTATTTCATAAACACAGAGATGTCTGCCTTATCATGCTCTGTTGTCTCCTTCTTTTCCAAAGCTTATTTAGTCTCCCTTTTTCGGAAGGTGACCCTGACCATCCCTTTCACGTCTGCATCTGCCTCCTTTCTCATTTTGCTGTACGCTCTTTGAAAGGGTGTAACCAGAATTTTATATATTACTTTAAGATGTGGGCTTTTCTAAATTTATTATTTCTTCCTTTTTCAGGTGTTCGATGATCTGTACTTATTACATAAAACATACATATGTCGTGCAATATTGAAGACAGGGATGTAAGATTTCTGAAAACTAAGGTGCTGCATGAAATAATCTTAGGTTTAAAATTAATCTCATATTGCATTTAAAATGTAAAAATGGATAGTCTATGAACAGAGTAGGATTTTTCCCATAGAAAATATAATATGAAACCAAATTGATAAGTTTATTAAACAAAGATTAATAAATAGACAAATGAATAGGTAAGTTTATTAAACTTTGCCCTTGCTGTAGCTGGAACAAAGGAATTATAGTACTTTAGCCTGGATAAGATAGCATTTACAAAGGCTAACTTTTGTGGAGGGTGTCTTGTGTCAGTCCTCTCAGTGCTTTCTTTAGTCTTTCTCCACTAAAAATAGTTGAATTGTCTCTCAAAACCAAAAAGTCCATGCTGTCTGAAGGGACCTCCAAAGGTATGCTGTTGGGAGCTTTTGCTTTTGCTGAAAGCACCCCATACAGGCAAGTCAGACCCCTTTGGGTAAGCAGGCAGACACAAGATGTCCCTTCTTTTGTTTCTCTATTATGCTACCCCTTTTGAAACTTTGAAACATTTGAAGCCTCTCATGACCTTCATGTGAAACCATATGCATGGCCCTAGTGTGCTGGAGGCTGAGTCTGGTGCAGTTGTCTTTGTTGTGTAAGATTTATATTTCAACAACTGTTAAATCTTCTTTATAGTGGTCTCATATGAGAGTCACAAGTCTTCTGGGAAACTTCTCCTGAGTTTCAGTTTATAATGATATGAGAGTCTTGTGAGTCTAGCGAATGTAGGTTTGTAAGTGAGACTTTAGACAAGTGAATAAAATTTGAATTGGGAAATCTTGAGGTCCTTCATGGATGGAATGCTTGCCCTGTGAGAGGAGGTGGTGGGTCCTGGGCCTGTTCACCTGGGGGAAGAGAGAGATACAGGTAAGCCTAAGAGCAGCTCAAGTCCTTGGCTTAGCTTGGATAGGGCTAGTTTCAGTCTGCTGGATGGGCTGGACAGCTGAAACTACAGACCTAGCTGTCTGAGGTTTCCCATTGGAAAGTGGGCCATAGCAGTCTATTGGAAAAACCCTTCCTTTCCTTAGGATGCAATTTCAGGAGCATTTCCTTTGCACTCCTGTGTTAATTTAGTGGTGCCAGCAAAGGTCTGGTACAGCTACATGGCAAATCATCAGGGGAACCAGTTCAGGTTAAAAGTAATGCCTTCTTTTTGTTTATTTGTTTTAACCAATTTTTAAATTGATTCCTCCCACAGCTCCATGAAAATTTGTATTGGTGTCAGTGAGTCACAGTACTACAGTAGGAACAGCCATCAGAGAGTGCTTCACCTGGTACTGGGTTTCAAAGAGGCATTTTTCAGACTGTGGCTTTACAGTCAGTTTTTAAGAGCCCCCTGGAATATCTCCCAATCCCATGGCTCCATGGATTGCCAGCTGAAGATGACCATTTGTGAAACTGGACTTCAAGCCAAGCCTGTGGCAAAAATAGACTGCAAAAATGATGAATCACAACTAAACACTGCTGCACAATGCTGCACTTATGCTGTTCTGCTGGTTTTTGGGTTGCAATCTAGCTATCTGCTAATTGACCCCATCACCCATTGCTATGGGGCACTGAGATTCATTGGAGGCCTACGGGATGATCAGTGTCTCCTGAGCCATTCAGGATGGGGCCTTGCAGCTTTTCAGGTCCTACATCAAGTGCGCTAAGACTGGCTGTCCCAGCTGCCATCCTCTATCTGACTGCCTCAGCCTCATTGCTATTTTATGACCAGAGATTGTCTCTGAGCAGAAGGAAGTGAGTGCATCACCTGCCTTCAACAAAATCAGTTTGTGCCAAGGAGGACAGGATTTTTAGGCATTGTGACTGTCAGTTAACCTCACCTGGAAACAAAGTGTGATGCTTTGCGTGGGGCGGGACTGATCCTGCACCCCAACACTCAACCTTGGCATTGCATTCACAGGGATCAGAATAATTCCTGGCCAAGCTAAGACCCATTTCTGTTTATGTTCCTTTCTAAAACGAATCTCTCTTTTCTCCACTGCACATATTTTCACATTTGTGCTAATGAAAGCGCTGGATTATTCCAGGGGATCGCATGGAAAATATCTGTGAGCTTTGGCCATCTCTCTGAAACACGATAGTCAACTTGGTGTTTGCTTTGGCGTGTTGCTGTGAAAGATTGTAGCGTGCTTGTGTTTATACGTATACTGGGAAAGGGGACTCCTGCTCATTGTGCCTTTGTGAGGCTGCCAGACTGTCTGGCCCCATCTACTCTGCTGCAAGTGAAAAGAGCCTCGCGAATGCTTGCTGTGTGCTTGGACCAGGCTCTGCTAGGTACTAGGCTTGGAAGCTGTTCTGTCAGCTTGAAAAATATCTTTCTGCCTGAATAGTGTTTACTCCCTGTTGTTACAAGTAACACATAAGATTGCTTGTCAGCGAAGAAATTTTTTCCTTCTTCCCTTTGTTCCTTCTGCATACTGAGCAACTTTGCATACAGTGCATTTTGGAGGCCCTCCTGTACCAGGGCAGCCAGCTGTCCTTTGAGAACAAGAGAGGATTTTCCATACAGAAGAATGAGAAGTAATTGTGAAAATTGGTGGTACAATGCAGCCCTGGTTGAAAGATTTGGACATTGCCCTTGACAAAGGACTTATTTTCCTCCTGTAGCCCACTGCCTTCTGAAGTAAGATAAGAGAAGTTTTCAGATGGAAGGCTTTCCTGTCCAAAGTGGGATTTCTCTGCTCTGTGTAGAGCGATATTGTCCAGCTGAAAGCTCCTACAACACCCTTTGAGAAGATGAAGAATGACTCCAGCAACCCCTCTGTTAATTTTCCTGTCTACAAGATAGCTTGGTCTAAAATTCAGTTGATATCTGTGAGCTCCTGCTGGAAAGTCAGGGGCCACAGGACCTGCACTTGACTAGTAATTGTAAAGTGCTTTGATATGGAACTTGGAGTCTGAATAAGAGTTTGTAGAATTCAGGTCTCTTTTCCTTTTTCTAGTAAACAAACATTTATCTCAGCTTTCCTCTTCTGGAAGGAATAGCTGGAAAACAAACATGCATTGATGGGAATTGCCAGGCACTTGGACCAAACCTGTAGCCCATTGTTGGGGTTTGGGATACTTTTTCTTTTTTTTTTTTTTTTTGTTTGTCTCTCTGTTTTAGGAATTTTTCCCCATTTGTGTTGCTAAGGAGTGATAATGGGTGGGTGATTGAGAAAGACAAAAGAACCAAAAGGTGAGTGCCTGGCCCCGGGGTAGGCAGAAAGGTGGCGGGACTTGGGGCTAGTGGAAAAAAAGGAAAAAAACACAGCCCTGTGGGCGGGGTCACAGCACTTCTTGGGTTCTTCTCGGGGGGGAGAGAGGCAGTGGGAGCTCTGGGGAGACTCTACCATCACCACAGGCTTCGGTCTCTTGCTGCGGCTTCTACCATGAGTAGAACCCTATTTCATGACAGCTGCTGCACTGGGACTTATCTAACACCCTGCTTCACCACCACACTCCAGTGTCTTGGGGGAAGAAACCTGAGAACCCTGAGCCTTTCCGCCCTCCCAGGGAGCCAGCCTCTCCCAGCCATGCTCCAAGGGTCAGCCCTGTCAGCCGGGACGCCTCAGTGCTTCCAGCCTCAGCTGCCGAATTGCTGACACACCCCCACCTACCACTCTAGGACCTTGCTAATCCCTGCCTTCCCAGCCTACTACCCTGAGGCTCCTGTTACAGCTCCTCCTGCTATCCAAAGAGGGCACTGGGACCAGCTGCCCCTGGGAGCTCGTACAGGGAGTTCTTTCTCCATCCCTTCCTGCTGATTTGCAGCCGCCATTGTGCCCGCAGTCGGACCCGCACCACAGCGCCCCCTGCAGCCCAGGGGAGCCATCGCACCCGCCCTGCGCACCGGGAGCACCAGCGCCCCTGCCGGCTGTGACCGTGACTGCACCAAAGGGGAACTGCCAACAGAGCGGGAAGAGATTGTCCGTGGGTTTGTCTGTTTCTTATTTGTTGTGGTTACCATTGTTGTTGTTTTGTCTGTCCCATCATATATATAAATACATTAGTATCGGACTGTTATTCCTCCTTTCTCATACCATTGCCTGAAAGCCCCTTAATTTCAAAATTATGCTAATTCGGAGGGAAGGAGGCTACATTTGCTATTCCAAGGGAGGGTGTTCTGCCTTCCTCAGCTGGTACCTGTCTTTGAAACCATGACATCCATTTATCCCTGAGTCCTGTCTGTAGCCACACTGAGTATTTGGAGGAAGATGCAAATACTGCTAGGATGGATGTTTGCAACTAAACTGCAAACAAATTTGCCCACTGGTTCCTGAAGAGCTCTGTCCTTTGTTTTGAGCAGTGGCTCTGTTAATTTCAGCAGGGGAGGTACAGTAGCTGATGCTTAACAATTATTATTTTTTGTTTTCTTTCAACTGTCAAGCTTTGCTGGCCAGTTTTGCTTTACAAAATCTATAAGTAGGGAAGATAGGTGTTTTCTGTAAAATAGACATGAAGGAATTAAAGGATTCAAGACTGTAAAACCTTCATGAATAATTTAGGCTGTGTTTCCAACAAATATTCACTCTGCTACATACACACTGATACTGGGCTCAGACATTTTGGTATCAGCAACAGAGCCAAACCCCCATGAGCCAAAAGAAAATACACTTTTATTCAGTGTCAGCCATCAATCAGTTTCCAGCTTTCAGGACACACTCTTGTCACTTAGGAGCTTCTTCTTGAGAAACCTAGCCTGGTAGCTTGCAGTGAAAATAGACAGGAGTAGGCACATTATCTGCACATAGCTCTCCTGTGAGATTTTGTGCAGCCCAGCCAGCCTTGTTCCTCCTACTGCTGTGCTTCATGTTGCTATTGTGAATAAACAGTGCTGCACATGCTCAGACCAATATACACAGAGAAACTTGGCTTCTCACTAAAGTAGCTGAACTACCTGAGGCAGGAATGGCAAGAGCCTTCTCAAGAAAACTAGTCAGTGAGCTTCTCTGTGTCTTGGCCTGATGGTTTTAAGGGATATTCTTGATATTATAAAGATTGAAGAAAGCCTGGAAATTTGCAGTTGACTGGTAGCCTATGTCAGATTCTCTTAGTCCTGCCACTAAGGCAGTGTGAGACCTTTAGGCAAGGATTTTCTCTGTTGTAGCCTTTTAGTTTTTTGGTTGGGGGGTTTTGCCTAATATTTGGAAATACTGAAAGCAAACTCTAAGCGGGCTTGCTTCATCAAGAAAGCACCTTGCAAAAGCTCTGCCTAGTAGAAATGGATCAATCTTCTAGCTCAAGGGCTGTTTCATACTCTGTGCCTCAAAACAGTGACCACCCTCGCATCAACAGCCAGCAGAGTGAGGAATGACCAGCAGGCCCCTGGATTTCACTAGTGCCAGGATTAAACGTTTGTTTCCCCTACTCAAACCACCGTGTCTGAGGGTTCAAAACACCGCTGTGCCTGCTTGCTTCCCCCCTGCCAGGGCATGGGCACATACTTCTGTAAAACCTGTCAGAGGTAAGCTGCAGCTGAGAGCTACACAGCACCGAGTGCAGCTCTGTGCATTCATGAAGATAAATGAATCCAGAGGAAGAGACTTTTGCTGTGCTGCTGCTGTGCTGTGAAAGTGAGACCCTGAAATGCTCTGTTCTACTTCAGTGGCTCTAAGAGGAGCTTTTCTCCAGAGGTCTCCGGTACCCAGACTAATTGAAATAACTCCAAAGGGCTCTTCTAAATCTAATTCCTCCTCCATGTTTTCCATGTCTTATTTTTTTTTTGCCCTCCTGTCTACACCCTCTCTTGAACAAAAAGCTTTAAAACTCTTTTTTTGGAAAAGATTCAAATGTAATTCAGATGAAGTTAATGTGAAGTCAAGGTTGATTGCTCATCTCCCTGAAACCACCAGCAGTGGCTGAGTGCCGGTGAGTGTGAGTCAGGAGTTCAAACATAGCTGGGAAACTTGTGAGCAAGCTGAACAAAGGGTGGGCTGGAGGCTGGGGATCACTGCTCCCCCTCCCCTCGTGTGACTTTCTCAGCTCATGCTGAACCCTTTGATCACTCTCCAGCACTGGGTTATGTGACAGCCTGGGCTGGGGCCAGGGATGTATACATGGGCAGACACTGCTGTAATCTTCGTATGCCCTTGATCCACCCTGTACCCTTACTTCCACAAACACTGTCGCATATCACAATGGGATGCATCACTGCCGGTGCTCCTTCTGAAGCTGAAGCTGAAACATGGGACTGTCTCTGCCAAGCACTGCTCCCTTTTCCAGAAATCTCTCTGATAGAGCAACATTTTGAAAAGTGTGCCTGTATTTTGTAACCATTACTTTATTTTTGCCAAGCACATTTGTATTTGACACTGAAATATAACACTGTGAATACAATAGTGCTATTCAGCACACAGAGTTCGTGTCTTTCAGAAGTGGCTGTTCTGGGAGAGCTGTACGGGTGAGCATGGCTGGCTTGGGAAGGAGCTGTTAATGAAAAGAGCACTGCTATAATCTTACCTCTGGAAGCACATTCTACAGACCACCTGCTTTAGGGCAGTATTTTAGCTCCATGTTCCTCTAATAAGGATTTTAGTGCTGTGCTTAGTGGCTATTAAGAACTCTGGAGTCCAAGATAAGTTCCTACAGATGTGCTACCATTATCATTCATACTTATATGTTGACATAGTAATCTCCAAAATGAGCTGAAACTCTTGAAGAAAAGGGCTAATTGTCTCTGAGATAAAGTGGATGAGAATCAATGGTGGAGAGAAAAACTGTGGTCCCTTGTGCTTTTTGGTTGCATTTGTTTGTGGCCATTCACCATCAGAGAGTGGGGAGAGGGACCTGGTTTCTCCTTCTGCCTCTGCCATTATGTCTTTGGATAAGATGCCTTCAGCACAGTGGCACAAGTAGATTTTTGGTGTTTGAAGACTCCCAGCAACATGTGGTGTGTCAGATCTTATAAAACCCTCTGTTTTCTATTAAAACCTACAACAAAACTGATACAGGTTCCACTCTTCTGTGTTATTTCCTCTCTGTTTATTTTGAAATAATCAGAAGATCCTAGAGGAATTATGGCACTCCCTATCAAAATCTCTTTGGCTAACTCCTAGAGTATAGTCGAGTATTACCCTCTTGTTAAGTGACACCAGTTTTTCCCAGCTGGTAGATCCACTACTCCTAGCAGGTCGCACAAAGGATGTTGCAACCCTGCAATTATTTTTCTACTGCAATTGCTGAAACTGGTTGAAGAAGATTTAGAAATCTACCCCATGTCTCTTCAGCTCCCCTTTCCCCCCAGATTACTTCAAAGGTCAATGAAATGCAGGTTTGTCCAGACAGAGGAAAAGCAGTGTCATGGAGTCTCTTCATTCCTCCATGTTTCAGCATAACAGGGCCAAAACAATACACACAAAGTGCCTAGTGCATGAGACTGAAACTGCCATGAGCCTGCCAGTGGTGCAGCTCAGAGTCCATCTGGAGCCACCAAGAGGGCCAAGATGTGTTGGGGCAATTGCCCGGGGCTTGGGCATGGGTAGCGCTCCATGCTGTTCGATGTTGGTGATGCAGACAAGCAGGTCTGACCTGGTGCTGTGGCCACTGCCTGCGGCCTATGGGGCTTCTGCCCTCCCTGTCCACTGCTTACACGGGGGCTGTAGCCAGGTGAGCTCAGTCTCTGCTCCAGGACAGCAGTGCTTGCTTCTCTGCTATACAAGAGTATCCCCCATCCTGTTACTCTGGTGTAGTTACAGAGACAAAACCCCTCTGTTGTAGATAAAGATAGACTATTCAATGCTCAACCAGGGAATAATCAGTCTCTTTGTATCGGGTAGAAGATGAAGCTGAAGGAGCCTGGGGCACCTTTATGCCTATTTACTTATTACTGTATCCACACTGGGAACTGTGGTGCTGCATTAGGACAGAGGACAAATGCCCAGGACTGCTACCTGTAGAGCGCCCTGGAGCTTGATGTCACCCCCAGGGCAGCCCCCAGATTGTTCTGCAGTATCCATCAGCCCTAAAGATATGGATGAGGATGTGGCCCTTATCCTGGGCCTAAACTGCAAGTCAGCCCTGAAGTGAGATGCTGTGGTGAGCAAGGATTGAGGGAAAAATGAATCTGGTTTAGGAAAGCTACCTGTCTTTAAGATTATTTTGAATGTTCACATTTTTTTATGCAGCATTTTAGAAGGTTTCAGCTGCTCCCATTTGGAATTCAATTCCTCTCCCTTTTAATCAATAGCAGGCCTTAACAAAACAATATCTCACAGGAGACACAAGCACATGGTGCTGAACAAAGCAAAAGAGCCACTGGCTTACAGCAGCATTTGCTGCTACACAATGGGTTTTCAAAGCTCAGTATATATTTTGTCCCTAGTGGGAAAACTATAACAAGACTAAATTAGTGGCTAGACTTGCCAAAGGGAGAAATTAAAGTGTGACAACTTGTCTGAAACCTTGAAGTACCTTTATTTTGGGGGAGAGGACAGCATGGGGAAATAAGATGCTTCTTAGGGAAAACTATTTTCTGTTACTTTCCAAAGTGTACAGCAGATCTGGATGCCTAAGGGCTTAATCCAGGTCAGGGGTCAGGAGTACCTTCTGGTGGCTCCTGAGAGGAGCTGCCCGCAGATCTGGGGAGGCACAGGGGTGGATGTACAAGTGTGGCTTTCAAGGGCAGGATGGTCTGGGAGTCCCTTGTCCCTGCCAGGGGAGGCTTGGGATTGGTTTGCAGGTGGCTGTTTGCTGAGGGAGAGAGAAGAGGGAGATACTATGTGAGAGCAGAGCAAATTCCCTTCCCTGTACATGGCTGGTCACCCCCGAGCTCGCAAACTTAGCTTCTCATCTGTGGATCTTGACAGCTCCTTGCTCTGGCACTAATGGGTTTCAAGAGCTCCCAGTGAGCTGTAATCACCTTGGTTCAGGGCTCAGCTTGCACCTTTACAAGCACCTTCACCCCTTGCTGTTAACCTGTGGTCTCCTCTATACGGCAGCTAAGCTTGTAAATTCATGTAACCAAATAGCTGTGCTGTTAACTGCCTGCATGAAAGTGAACAACACATCCATCTTCCAGTGCCCAGCCAGCAGCCTAATGACACTGCTTACCGTGCTTGTGGGCAGCCTTTCAGACATAGCTAACTCTGGCACTGCAAAAACAATTGTTTCGGTGCTCACACAGGCCACACAGCTCACTTGGGCAGAGGAGGGAGGTTGTGCTGGCAGAAGGCTTCCCACGGACTATCCCTGTGCACCAGTGCCCTGTGCCATCGTCATCACATTCCATGGTCTGACAGCTGGCTAGGAAGAACTTCACACTGCTGGTAAATTGTGCCTCACACCCAGAGCAGCAGCCTGCTTGCAGTGGTTTTATTTTGGGTTGTGATTGATGTTTGACTAGTCTTTATAAAAAGGCATGCCTTAGTTTTGCTGTCTGTAACCTGAGTGTAATTTTCTTAAGTAAAGTGCCACCAGGAGGACTGCTGCTAATTAAACACTAAATGGTGCTGAGGTTTTCTGTCCTCTCTAGTTCTTGTTGCAGTTTGTGGTTTGAATCCTCTAGTGTTGAAAGTGATCTTGTCATAAAGATTGTCTGAACACAGACCTGCTTTCTTATGACCGAGGCACATGATTGGTGTGTGTGTGTGGGTGTGTGTGGGTGGGTGTGGGTGTGTAGATGTGTCAGACCCCTTCCAAGTTGTCTCCATAACCTAATTTCAGCCCAGCGAGCCAGACAGATGCAGCATTCACGGACAGTAAATCCTTTAAGCTCTGAAGAAATCGTCAATGCAAGCTCTTTCTCCTGCTTCTGCTGTGGAGGAGGCTGGGCTGCAAGTTCACCCTTTGGCAGAGACCCCACAAAGGAGCTCAGCTGCGGACACCACTGTCTGAAAAAAGGCTTGGCTGCTTCCACTGTTGCTTGTGTTACTACTTGTTATTGACGAAGTGCAGCTTTCTGTCTGCAAGTAACTTAGACTTGCCATCGGCAGAGATCTGTTACCTTTCTCGCCCCAATGCAATCACAAGCAATCAAAGTTGGGAGCACACGAGCTGACAGGGGTTGAATGGTCATTGCTTTTCTTTATTTGCTGGCTGCTTACCTGGTGCAACAGGCACGACAAGAGAATTCCTTAATTAACCAGGCTGTGTCCTGGGCGGCACATGTATGCTGCCAGTGGGCATTATAAAAGCATAGTTATTGCACTTTGGCTTCGGAAAAGCCCCTGTGCAGTTGTATTGTTAAGGAAACAGTCTTGAAGGAAGGGAGAGAAGGAGACGGGTCTCCACTCCAAAGGTTGTTTGTTGTCTTAAACACTGCTGGATCTAACCTCGCGGGAGGTGGAGGGTTAATTTGAGCTGTCGTTGAAAACAAACTTGAGCAGTGCACACCAAGATCTCAGGGAAACAATGTTTATAATCTGTATCCTGCTCCAAATTGTATCGGCACCGCACTTCTGCCCCACTGCTAAAGTTAGCTGCAGTCACCAGGAAGCAGCTGGTGTCCCAAGCATGAGCCCTTGCGCTCAGCCATCACTCTGTAGCTTTTACACAGTTATGGAGAGACAGCTTTTTCTGGCTATTGAGTATCACCTACTCTTTGCCTTTGCAGCAGCAGCAGGAAACTTCTCATATGGGGAGGCTGATCCAGTGGTCTTAATAATGCACAGTTCCTGCTGATCTTAGCAGAATTGTTTCACCGTGCATAGTAAAAATGTGTCCCTCATGAAGTGGACTGTCTTCTGTCCTCTCTGAAGGAGGGTGGGGAATGCATTGCTCTGCCAGCTACCGGCCTGTGCATCATCAGAGGCGTACAGGCTATGATACGCAGTCCTTAGAGTTAAACAATAATATTAGTGATTTTGTCAAGCTAGGTAAAATTCAATCCAGAGTGTTTGTCAATTAGCTTTGCTATCCATTAAATCCAGGGTGCTCTCAGCTTTTGATTTACTCTGCATAAATTAGTGCACTCCTTTCCTTTGTCCTTTTGAAAATGAATAGCTGCTTCTCCCTCCAGTCTGGACTATGGAATATTTGAAAAGTGGCAGTACATTAATTTCTGCCCCAGCGGAGCTGTGCAGGAGAAACAGCTCTTTAGGTTATTCTGTGCCCACAAAACATTTGAGACAGTTGGTGTCAGAGCTTTTTGTAATTACTTAAAATATTAAGTAATGCAAACTAACAGAAACAAGGGAAAATAATTGGTAAGGGGAGGAATTCCTCTGCTGTCTTTCTGCTGTTGCAGGTTTTACTCTGACAGGCCAACTTTGCAATCCCCAAGGCAGAGACTTTTATCCTGTCTTTGTGACTGTTTTACTTCCCTTTTCTCCTGGGGGAGGGGGAAATGAATAATTTCTGCCTTCCTCCTGTTTCTTCGCCTTCATCAGGAAAGAGGAGATGAACAATGCCAGGACCCTGCTCATTCCTTACTCTTTTCCCTTTTCTTTCTCATTGCCAAAAGATGGAAGAGGGAAATGACGGCAGGCACTCAATATCCACTCATTTTATCAATCCAGCTCTTTAACTGTTTTTGTTATTCAGTGGCGTGATAGTCTTTGGCTGGTTATTTACTGGTTGTTTAATTTAAATTTATCCCCATCGGGGAGCCAAAAGATCCAGTTTTAGAGCTCTTTCACAGGATTTGTCTAACCACGCTCTAAATTATTTAACATGGCTCTGAACCGTTTGGAGATTTTTCTTTTTCCTTTTTAAGCACTACAATTTGATTCAAAACATCTGTAAAAAATCACAAATTACCTTCCATCTGGGCAACAGCTCAGCTCTATCTTGAACCTGGGTAGGGTCAAGTGTGTGAGCTGTTTCAAAAGCCTAAAATTCCTGATGTGGTGAAATTCTTTTCCTACTTGTTTGTTGACAGAAGACGGGAAAGGAAGGGAAGGGAAGGGAAGGCAAGGCAAGGCAAGGCAAGGCAAGGCAAGGCAAGGCAAGGCAAGGCAAGATGCTGTGCCGCTGGGCCAGGAGTGAGCAGAACATCTTGTTACGGAAATAACCAAGAAAACGCTCCTCCCTGCATTAGAAAAGCAGCTATTTAAAGCAGGATCAATTGCCAGTCCTCTTTGCTGCTGTTGTCATTTAAATGTGGCATGTGCAAATAATATTTCCTCATGAAAGAAAACTTCCAGCTATGACAGCACTGCTCTGCCATATCCTCTCCTGAAGGGGAGAAATCTGCTCATCTCTAGAAATGGCATCTCCCTCTGAAAAGAAACCCCAGGATCTGGGTTTTGTTTTTCCTCTAACACTTTAGGCAAGCAACTTTTGACCCACAAATGACATCAGGGTGATGCAATTTCTAAGATGCGTTTGGGCACTAGGGTTATATAGAACAATGCTCTTGTTAAAGTAAAAATACACAGAGAAAATGAACCAACCCATGTGACTTAGTGCAAAGCCCACTTTCCCCTAAGATATGCATAACAAAACTGGCAATACATGCTTTCGAGAAAGATTGCTTTACTTTTAATGATGTCAGCAAGCAAAAATCCTTTTATTCTTGGCTAATCACACTGGGGCGATATCTTTCAAAAACCTGAAAATATCAAACAGAGATTTTCCAGGGAGGTGAACCCATGCTTGGCTTAAGCACCCTCAAACTTTTCTCAAGTTGAGATTCACATCTGTATCCCTGCTCCACAGCTCAAGCCTGCTGCTGTTTGTTATTGTTTGCATTACTTCAGGGCCCACTTAGGGATTGTACAAAATGTTCTTTTTAAAAAAATAAATATTGATGTGTCCTTACAGCATTTGAGAGAAGCACACTCCTTTTGTAAGGTGCTGCTGTCTGATCATTGCAGAAGTACAGAAAAGAAATTTTGGGGACACGTAGTGTGCTGAGGCTTGAGGAATAAATATCTTTACAGTATTAGGGGCTAGGAGTCATCCTCATTTCCATGTAAGCCCCTGCACCAAGTGAAGGTAGCGCATGAGACTTTGGAGGAGCATTCATATGTCCTGTGTAAGTGAACTCAGAGAACTCACTGGGCACAGGGATTGGAAGAGATTTAGACCACCTGAGCCTGGCTTTTAGAAGTAAGGATCTTTTCTCATTCTAGCAAGTCCTAGCTGTGAAAGAATTGTTAAGCAACCCTGTTGCTGAGTCCTGAAGGCTGGGAAGATACAGCAGAGTTGATGGAGATGCCAGAGATGTAGATCATCCTCTTGCCTCTCTTATATTTATCTCCTTTCCTCCAAACTCCTTGTTTTATTTTTATTGGGATTTTCTTTGGATGAACCCTATTAAATGCATCACTAGCACTGAAATTTGCCGATGCCAATAAACCCATCTGTTTTATTAACTAACCGCAGTCTCTGGAGTGTTTCTTACTGGCTGAGACACGAGCAGCCCTTTCTGCTGTCTCTAGCGTTGTGTGTCAGCCCAGGGAACAATGGGAGGGGACCCAGGAGGTCGCTGGCAGGAAGTGCTGCTTCCCCTGGATAATTAACCAGCTGGGAGACTGAGGAATAAAGATAGCACATAAGACACACACAGTACAAACTGCTAAAATAATAAACAAACAAACCAACGACCATCACTTCCTTTTCTTATATTGTTAAGGCTGTTTCCTTAACTCAGGTTGCCCCAAACCCACCCCTCAAAAAGCAGCCTTTTAGGTTCATGAATTCTTAACCTCTTCACTACCAGTTCTTGCTGAAGGCATAAACCAATTTTTGCCAAGGTGATGGCCAGCACAGGGTCTATAGCTCCTCCTTTGGGCTTGCTGGATAAACTGGAGATTCCTGTTTCTGAAAGTGATAAAGGCACTTTTACCAAAAATTCAATGAAGAGAGACTTAGCTTGGACAGAAGGCTGCATGGTTGTAACACCCTGATACCAGGACTGCTCCTTATGTAGGTACCAGCTTCCAGATCAGCAGGTGACACAGTCTAGCTCTGAAGAGGCTAATTTGCAGGGAAGCTGGCCTCAGAGCCAAGACCTGGTGGAAACCCGGGTCAGGGTTTTGTGTCTCAAACCCAGCCCAGCTTTCCTACCAAGCATCCTCTGATGTGCCATTGTTTCACCATCTCTGTTAGAGAGAGGTCAGCTGCACAACCTGTGCTTGCTATCATCTATGCCAGTGAGCTTCCAGTTGCACATTTTGACTGAGATCCTCTCCTCTGACTCCAGGTGGACTTATTTGCATGGTTTTCTCCCCCATCCAAACCATTCTTTGGAGAAGTTGCTCTTCTGTTTTTTCTGACCTGCTAACACCAGAATTATGAAAGCAGAAATTGGGCAGTGGCAGTTCCAATCCCCGCCTCCCTCCAGCTAATTTTTCCAGATGTCCCATTGAAGAGCGGTCAGAGATTGTCTTTGTTTTTGTGCACAGAACCTCATGTGTGTATTCATCCCATGGAGGCCAGTGCTAGTGGCATGCAAGAGCCAAGGTGACTACGTAGCCCACATCCATCACATATTGATACCAATTGATGGATCTCATTTCACCATGTTCTCAGCAAAACACTGCCAGGGAAAAGGTGCAGCCGAGGATTGTTGGGGACAATTAGGCTGATCCTGCTGAAGCTGGGAAATATGATTTTCAAAAGAGATGCTGATGTTTCTCCTCATCAGCCTGCAGATTCAGAGCAAGGTGGGAGCAGTGGTACCCAAGATGGGGGCCTGTGGCCTGTCCCTGGACTGGCCCCCTCCTGGCAGCACTGGAAAAGGCTGTACTGGGGCAGGTCCTGCCTGCTACTGAGTGTTCCAAGCTGGCAGTTTATTTTTTTATTACAGTTTAAAGTAATTTGTTATTACTTTAAATACCCACTGTTTGTGTTAGGCACAGCAAGAAACCTAGTAAACTGAAAAGGTGACATTTAAAAAATTAATCTCTCAAGTAGATGTTTAATCTTTCTAATGAGGAAGTAATCTGATAAATATCATGTTTAACAGTAATGCAGTAAGTCCATATCATACAATCATAGAATTATACGCTCAGAGAATCATAGAATCACAGAATGATTTGAGTCGGAAGGGACCTGAAAGATCATCTAGTTCCAATCCCCCTGCCATGGCCAGGGTCACCTTTCACTAAACCAGATTGCTCAGAGCCCCAGCTGACCTGGCTTTGAACGTTTCCAGGGATGGGGCATTTACAGCTCCAGGCAAGCTGTCCCAATGTCTTGCCACCCTCACAGTGAAGAATTTCTTCCTGATATCTAATCTAACTCTACCCTCTTTCAGTTTAAAGCCATTCCCCTTGTCCTGTCACTACACACCCTTGTAAAAGTCACTCTCCACCCTCTTTTGCCCCCTATTATGTACTGGAAGGCTGCTGTAAGGTCACCTTGGAGCCTTCTTCAGGCTGGACAATTCCAACTCTCTCAGTCTGTCTTCATAGAAGAGGCGCTCCAGCCTTTTGATCATCTGCATGGCCCTCCTCTGGGCTTGCTCCAGCAGGTCACAGTCTTCTTATGTTGGGGGCCCTAGAGCTGGATGCAGAACTTTAGGTGGGGTCTCACCAGGGCACAGTAGAGGGTAAGTGTCCTCTTCTTTGCCCTGTTGACCATGCAGATGCAGCTGGCTTTCTGGGCTGCAAGCGACTCTGCCAGGTCATGTTGAACTTCCTCAAGCCTCAAGTCCTTCCCCTCAGGACAGCTCTCAACCAATTCCCTGCCCAGCCTCTACTTGTGCTTGGGATTGCCCTGATCCAAGTCCAGGACCTTGGCCTTCTTGAACTTTATGAGATTTGCACAGGCCTATCTCTCAGACCTGCCAAAGTCCCTCTGGATGGCATCCCTTCCCTCCAATGTGTCGATCACACCACCCATATCAAAATATTGCTGGTGAGGCAAGGTTTGACCATTGGTATTTAATGGGTGAAGACTTTCCTGCTTAATATAAATCACACTTATATCCCACAGATTAAGGTGCAGTGCTGGAAGTTGTGCCAGTAAAACCATTGCTTTTAAGTGCTGTGGCACCTGAGCCTCTGAGGTGGCTGGGAGAATGGATCTGACTTTGTGCATCAGGGTGCTGCTCACAAACCCCTCAAGCTGGGTTGAGGCCTCCCTTCTTCCCTGCTCTTCCCAACAGAGGTGCTGTGGCTGTTGTTGTCCTGCCTGCCACCTCCTCAGAGGTCCTCCCTGGTGGCTTTGCACCCTCACTGGAGCATAGTTACAACATCTGCTGCTGCCAGCTCTAGCACACCATCATATAGACAAAATAAGGCATACAGTGAAAATCTTCAATGCTTCCTGTGTCTCCAGTTGAATAAAGGAGGGCAGACATGGGGCATCACATGGAGAAATAATGGAAACCAGTTATAGAGATTAGGCAGTGTGGGTAGGAAACCTGCCACCACTATGGATTATCACAGAAATGAAAAAGATCCACTGTCTTCTGCCACAGATACTGCTGGATGCCCTTCAGCATCACTCAGAGCTGGACCTCAACAGTGCTCAGCATGCTGTCAGCCGTGGCAGGCCACCCCAGATCAGGTGCTCTGCTGCCACATAGGAACTGGGGGCCTGGAGAAATATTGGGTGGTGTGGAAAGGATGAGGGACTGTGGATCCTGCTGCTCTGCTAAGACTAACATCTACTATGTGCTCATGACATGCTTTGTTGAGAGGGGTGGAAAAGAGCATCGGGGGAACACCTCTCCCTCTCCCTCTTGGGGAGATCAGACTTCCTCTCACAGATAAGTGCCTCTCCTTGACAGGTTTCTGTCCTTAGTACCTGGTATATATTGGCATGTTGAAGGACTCAATGTTTTTGAAGCTTTTCTACTGCCAAAATCCCTCTATGTCACAGTGTGTATCTCCAACAGGGCAGAGTTAAGTGGAGCAGTGATGGATTTGCACACTGAAACATCAGTGAGAAGAAAGAAATGGGGAACAAACTCTTCCTGAGCACAAGTCTTTCAATTTCAGAGGGCTTCCAGCAGTCAAAGTCACTTGTATGGTGCCATTCCCCTGAATTCTGCAAAATGATGCCATGTTCAACCAACTGCAGGAGCAAGAGGTGGAAGACTGGTGCTGTGGGAACAGCTTTGAAAGGAGCTGGGAAGGGACAGGTGTGCTGCTGCATCAGGGAGGTGCTGTAAAAAGCCCAGTTCCTGTTTTCATGTAATGAATCAGTGCTTCCACCTAAGTCTCTTTGCTAACTGATTCATTACTGTGTGTCATGCTAGCAGCAGGCTTCTGCTATCCGCCTTTTTTCACAGTGCTATACNCTCACGCACAGTCCAGAGGCAAGGAATGGAGGGCCCTCGCATTTGGAGATTCCAGCAAGGCTTTATTTCTGTTGCTGAAGGGCAGCCAGGGATGAAAGAGGGAGAGGCCAGTGTGGCCTGGGCTTATAAAGAGTACAAACTGGGTGGTGGGGAGAAGGTGTGAGGTCAGTACAGCAGGATGGGGAGAGGGGTGGGGTCAGAGGTCTACCCAGGTAGGTAGGGCCAGGTTGCAGCTGCCTTCTCAGACTTTGGAGTCAGCCACCACCGGGGGTCACCTTCACCCACCCCAACAAAGGGGTTTTACAGTTAAATAACAGTTTAACAGTTTACCATTTAAATTAAATAGCTTTATTTCTTGTGGAAAAGATACGATGTGTGCTGTTTAGGACTTTACATAAGGCATAGATGGATCATCCAGAAGATTATGGAAACTCATTTTTTAGACAGCAGCAGTCCTCTTTTTTCCCACTTTGTAAATGCTCAGTGATTCTGTGCAGTGAAGTTGCTCTGAGAGCCTGAAGGAACAGCACAATCAGATATGGAAACTAGCTCCCTATTCTCAGAGGACCAAAACACAATCCCTAGCTGGCTGTGGCACTAAACATAATATAAAACCACCCTCACCAGGAGACTCCAGATTCTCAAAACCTTCTGTCTGATGTGCATGAGAGACTACTAAAAGTATCAAAACTTAACTTGCCACCACTGGATTGGAAAGGCAGGTGTTTCCCTTCCTTCCTTCCTTCCTTCCTTCCTTCCTTCCTTCCTTCCTTCCTTCCTTCCTTCCCTCTGTGTAGTCCTTGTCAGTTTACTTAACGTCCTGAGTCCATGTGAGACAGCAAATGTCACTTGGGGAATCTCTGGGTTAAAGGAAGCATGCATGTTCTGCTGCTGGACTTTCTGTCCTTTGCACCCCTTACTGAAGAATGGAAAAGACACCCAACTTCAGATGTTGAAACACACAATAATATACACTAGGCCAGTGGGGAGCTTGGCTTCCATACCAGCTCTGGCTATAAACCTAATGGGGTGGCTGAACAGGGGGGAAGAATGAAAATTGGAAAATATAGCTGGGAGATGTATGTGGTAACTTGCTTCCTTTAAAGTTTTGGGCAATTAGACCATCCTGAACAATCCACCTTTGTCTTGTGCTGAGTGCAAGAGGAAAAGGGAGTGCTCAGATCTCACTTCCAAAGAGACCAGATCTCTAGGTGGGCAGGCTGCAGGGCACTGGTCCTATTAGAAAATTTTTGGGCGTATTATACAGTCCAGCCACTTGAAAGTTGAAAGTAAATGCCAACTCGTGTGTGGCATGTCAGAGTATTTTAACACGGGTAGAAAGAACATCATAACATATTTCCTGATTTATCCACTCTGTTTAAGGTCAATCTGGCCTTTTAATTGCATGTCCACAGGGAGAGTAACTCATCTATAAGTGGAGAAACTACACTGTCCTGAATTGCAATAAGTCTGATAGAGCTGGGGTAAACTTAGACCCCAAAAAATTGTGTTCTAACTGATGGGACTGTCCTTGTTCAGAAGAGATTAACCTCCTTTTTGAGACTTCTAGCATAAAGAAGACACTGTGCAAAAAATGCTCCCAAACAAAATTTTACTAGTGGTAAGGCCTTGGACGCCTGCATCTTGTGTTTGGTGGAGTCAGGCAAAAAATAAAGGACCTGGTTTTGCAGCCACTGCACTTCTATGGAGGAACCTTCAGGACCAATATTCAGGTCCTACATTGCCTTGTATGTAGGCCACTAGTAATAATGGGTATAATCTCAAAAAACAAGACAGCAGCTGAACAGCAGTGGAAAAGATGTGCCACAGCTGCATTAGCATTAGATGGAGGCAGTGGTATCCCCCAACTCTTCCCTGTATCTGCACCAGCACGATGCCTGGGATGCACAAGAGATTTTGAAGCTCTTTGGCTTTCCCTTTCTTCCCCCGGGGCAGGGCTGGCAGTGCGGGGTGGGCAGCAGGTGTTGGTGTTTGCAGGGGCTGGGTACTGTTATATAATCGAATGGGATTGGCCTGGAGGGGGCTGGAGCCGTTTCCCCATCCTATGCTCCAGTGACAGTGAGGACCAAGGTCATCATGCTCACACCAGGCATGTGGGGGTTAGTGCTCCTGAGAAAAATGGCTCTGCCCTGCAGCTCCTGGCTTCTTCCTAAGCAGTGACAGGGAGGTCTGCTGCAGACTTCTCAAGTAACTCTGACACCAGCCTAAGGACTATGTGCGTTCAGAGAAATGTATAGGCACATGTAGAATTTGCCAGAGCTAGTATGCCTGCAGACTGTGATGCAGAAGAGTTATCAGAGCTGTTAGTGCTGGCAGATGATTTCAGCTGCTTTCTGCAGCGTGTATGACCACAGCAGGGTGGTGGGCAGCAGAGAGAGGAGACAGAAGTGGAAGATGAGCACTGTGACTTTCTTGTATGCTCCCCCATGAAGACACAGCTTGATTCAACTAATGGCAGTAATTAGAGATAATACTTTGCTGAGAGTTCCATATTTCCTTTATAATTAACCCTGGGGAGCTTATATATTTTTTTATCTACAGAAGCCTGTCATATGTGTGGTGAGAATTTGTTGAATTTTTCTTCATGTTTTTTTCTCTTTTGCCTTTCTTCCCTGTGTGCCCCACCCCCTTTCTGCTCCAATTCCAAGACAAAATTTGGCTTTCTCCATTTGTGGATAAATGGAACATCTCTGATGGAAATTGCCACCTCTTATATCTGTGAACTGATAATGAGGAAGTGTGTTTTGGGCTCATGGCCAAGAGTGGCAGCTAAAAAGTCACTATTAATAGCTGCTGTTTTAAAGGCATAAGCCAAAGGTGGCACAGACAATGTTAAGTGACTTGCTGATACCGGCTACTTAGAATTAGAAACACTTCAAGATCTTGGTGTGGTCTGAGAAGAAAGTTTTTATAGTTCCTGTTTTCCTGGTAGTGAGATTAGCTAGGAAAGCTACAGTAGAATTTAGGTTTAGATTTGGGTGTTTATGCCAATTAATCATTTGCTCGGATTACCAGTTCCTTACCTAAACAAGAATTAATACACCCAGAGCTGAAATCAGGACCCAGTCAGGGTTTCTTTCCTTTTCCTATCTGTCTCTGACCCTGACTAGTTCACACCCTGTGTGTCTGGTGAGAAGGATGTATGCATTGGTAGCAGATGTAGGTGATGTCTGCTCAGTGGCTGTATCTGTCCTTCCTCTAGGATATCCCTGGATGAGGATAAGTTTAGGAATTTCCTGAACTTTAGGTTAGGTCCACATCTTTGTATTTAACCTCAATTTCTGTCTCTTTCCTATGAATTTTTTTATAATTAACACCTGAACCTGCTTGTGCTTTTCATCTTTGCACTATCCATTAGCAATGAATTCCACAGTTTAACTTGGTCCTGTGTGGAAATGTACTTATTTTTCTCCTTTTTATCTTGCAGCCTGATGATTTCTATGACAACTCCCACCTTTTGCATTGCAAAGATTAGTGAGTAATATTCCCTGCTGAGTTTTTAGAAGCACTTCTGATAATCATTCTTGACATTCTGCATGATTTTCCTCAATCACATATCTCCTTTTTTGGGCTAAGGAGTCCTATGCTGTTTAATCTTTTCTTATACACCAGCTATATTGCTGATGATAATTCCATAGTTAGTAAAAAATCTGGGTATTACCAAGAACTAATAAATTGCCTGAACAGACTGAGAAAAAAATGTTGTTTTCCAGCCTTGTCCCACAGAAGTCTCATTCAAGACAGGAAGAGGTGCAATGTAAAATGCAACTGAAGATTCTTCTAAAAATGGCTGCCTTAGCATAGTATGACGTCTTGTGCTTTTTAGAAAACAGCAGTTTTCACTACCAATTCAACAGCACAGAAATCTAAGCAACTGCCCTAAAATTATATCCAAATTAATTATTTTTGAGCATTGTCCTTTCCCTGTAAGATCTAAAATGAGAATTAATATTTTTGATATGTTTCATATGCTACATGCTCATGAGGACACATGTTGTACCTACAAATACTCATGGCCATGTATTTTTAATTTAACTCAGATACTGATGTCAGTAACCAGTCAGACAACACAGATGCTTTGGGTCTTAGACCCAGATGTTTTGGTCGCTGTGACAACACCTGTTTACCGACTCTATTGGCAGCAGAAGCAGCCCCAACACAACTGTTGTCACTGCACAGTCCTCAGAGGAGCAAACAAGCCTGGTTCTCTTGTGGCAGGGCCCTGGGCAGCAGCCTGAGCATGATGCTGAGGTTTATCTTCATTGCAAAGTTGTCTTAGAAGCTTAGGGGAAAGCATGAGTGAAGCTGTTAATATTTTACTTCCTTTGTTCTCTGAAGAGCAGAGGGAAGAAAGACATAGTTGGTTGTTTCTTAGAACAAAGCAAGTGTTTTTTTTTCTCTATTCACATTAGAATATGTAACATAGGACAGGACAGAGATGAGGGCTTCCCAGTCAGGCACCTGTACCAAAGTGGAGAAGAAGTGGCAATAGCTCAGATGTTTTGGCAACTGGCAATACATGGAATTAATTTAAACTGTGACTTAGTGAGTGGGCTACCCAGTGTAATCAAATCTTTCACAGGGTCACTGGAGTGATTTAATGTTTCATTTCACACTTGTTAATAAGTTAGTCTTTCTTTCAATGACTTTGCAAGTATACCTTAAGAAAGGCAGGTTAGAGGTGGAGAAGTGCTTAAAATACTCTAGGTATAACTCACTTCTTCTTATTTGTATGTTCATAAAGAATTTATTTCAGTCTTGATGCATCATATTTGCATGAACACAGATGCCAGGCAGTGATGTTCATACATATCTTCCAGAGAGGTGCAGTGCTTGATGATTTGGTGAGATGTCAGTGCTTTGTTAAAATTCTCCAGGTATAATTGCTGACTTTCCTGTAATCAAAAGAGTAGGTAGAGGATACAGGGTTTTGTTTTCAGTTGGGTTTTGTTGTTTCTTTTTTTTATTTCCACAGGTTCTATTTATTTCCTATTTTTAGGCAGGTTGTTATTATTGCTGAGAAGATGGGACATATAATGCAAATGACGAAATCTAGATGATGGCTATATTACCAAGAAGCAGAAAACAGTCAAATGAAAAAAAGAAGCACTAGGGGAAGTCTTGACAAGGTCATACTGCATGCTAAAGGAGCTGCATGACCAGGAAGATGTATCTCACCTAACCTAATTAACAAGGCTATTCAAATGTGAAAAAATCATGGTTCAGTCAAGATTTGATTGCAAGCATTTGAAGAAAGGTAGCTATCAAAGATTAGCAACAGAGAGCAGGGGGAATACATATATATTTTCTCCTTGTCAGTAAAGTATTTTCCAGTCATAAGAGTGTCTTGTGCCGCATGCTGATCTCACAGATGGTGCAGTAAATCAAGACTAACTCTGAAAGTGTCAGTGAAATTATCTGAGTGTAAATGGTATCTGAATTGGTCCCTAGCTGTGAAAGACTGGGGTTGCCTTGGGGCAGAGGCACAGATAGAAGAACTAAAGGGTTTGTTTCTCCCCCCCACCACTCGCCCTTTTTTTTTTTTTTTTTTTTTTTTCTGCCTTGGAGTCTGACTCACTTTGTGATTTTGAGCATTTTGCATAATTCTTTTGCCTTGGTTTCCTCCCTGCAAAGTCAGCTGATAGTTCCAGAGGAGATTTAAGTGGAAAAGTTTGATTATGGAAATTGCTATGAAAATGCATGTTTATTACTGTTAATGGAAGCAATATAGTAAATTAGAAAATTTTAGCTCAGTCGAGGGACTTTGAGGGCAAAGGACTCCACAGATTCACCAGTAGCTGGTTTTTGAAGTACCAGCTATTATTCCATATGATGAAGAAAACTTTCAACTTTGAGGAAAAAATACCACCAAAGAGTAAAGCAAAGAATACAATCCTGTGACTGCATGGGTCATACTTCAAAAGTACAAGTTCCTTGTGACTCACATGTGAATTCAGTGTCAGGCAGTTATGACCACAAGCCCTTCTTCTTTGATGTCTGTTCAGCTTATATTAAATTTGAGGGTATTCTGCAATATTTCTGTGCATGCATAGGATTTTAGAGGTCTTCTACCTTAAGGGGAGATCCTGGGCTTGTCCAGCCTGTTGCATTCTTTCTCTACCCTTCATTCCTCTTCCAAAAGACACACCTAGTTTTTGGTTAAAGATTGTGAAGGGTGAGGTCTGTGCTGGTTGTCTATGCAGTGTCAGGAATTTTCATTAAAACATGTGGGCATGTTACCACAATAATCTTATTTAAATTTGAGGCAAGGGATGCTCACATATCAAAAATCCTACCTGTGTACTACATAGGGGCGGACGTGGTGCCAGAAGGGAGCAAGCTGGAACTTAGTAGCAGGGATAGATCAAAGTCAGTGAGTGATGTTATCCCAATGTCTCAAATAAATTATTAAGTTCTAAGTAAAGAAAAAAAGAGCTTCGGAAATTAGTGAATTTAGTTTCTGGAAAGAAAAAGTGAGAAGCCTGCTCACTGTGTACACATCTTTCAGCTTTGTAATAGACGAGGCTGGGATGTGCCAGCAACAGAAGTTTTCTGGCCTTTACTATGACTCTGGACATGAAATTGGGATTAATTCTGTCTAAATGTGGCCAGGTGTCTGGCCTCCTTCCACCGTCAGTGGAGAATGCGGAGGTGATTTATCCGAGTTCTCTCTGTCCCTGAGCTGTAGAGGGAGCCTAGTTAGACTGGATAGTAACTTATGGACAGATAAAATTAGCAAGATGAATTGCTTTTTTACTACTTCATATGTTTAACAACTTGCACACTTTCCCCACAAGTGCGTATAAGGTCTCTGTTTCACACAGAGAGAGGAAAGTGAGGCTGATGTGAACTGGATTCCCCAAAAGACAGATAGCAACACAGTTGAGGTTCAAACACAGATGTATCTGAGTCCAGACCCCACCCTTCTTCTTCTTCCTCTGCCTCCATCCTGCTGCCTTTTAGCTTATACTGCCTCCCAAGGACAACAAATTACTCTCTGTGCAGGAAACTCTTTCTACTTCTTGGGCATAAAGAAGGGTCAAAAAATATGGCTGAGTGGGCAAACGCAGCCAACACCACCAGGCAGGTTTTGAGATTTAGGATTGCTTGTGGGATTTAAAACCAAACTTGGCCAATTTCAGTTTCATAAAGTAGGGTAAAAATTTCAGAAAATTGGTTTTGTGAAGAATTATGCAGTGATTTACCTGCCTTGCCTGACAACACCATTGCATTGTTGCTGTTGCTCTTTTTGCCAAGCATATGGAAGCTGAGTGCTCCCTGGCTAGTATCCAGACATTCAAAAGTTAAATTGATGGGAATTGCCATGAGGGTTCTAGCTAATGGGAAACATAAAAAATGAAGCCTGTTTTATTTTGGCTTGTTTCTTTTCTTATGAGAGTTTTCTTCACAGAACAAACGTAGATATGACCGTGTGCAGCATAATCCTTCTGTGTTGCCCCCACGGGGATGACTTACACCGAGTTGTGATCAGTTTTGCTGTTCCAGCCCATTGGGCTCATCAGTTTAGTCAACTGACTTTTAAAATGACCCCATTCTTCCTGACTTTGGAAAAGGTGGCAAGAATCTAATTGCACTTTCTGGGCATGGGATGTAATGCCAAGGTAGTGGGATGAAGGAAGAGGAGGACTCTGCTTCTCAGAAGGAGAAGAGGTCGCTGGCCAAACCTGCTCAGGTGGCTTGGGTGATTTGTTTGCAAGCTGTTCACAGGACACGATTTCAGCCACGTAGCTGATGTCTGCACAATCCAGTGCAGGATGCTTAGTGGTTTCTTATCCGCTGGGACAGATGTTACAGAGAAGCTTAGATATGCACCTGTAGCTAGATAAAATGTTTGAAGGCCCTATCTTCTTCAAGCCATTAGAGCCTGGGGTCCCTCTTCACAGACTGCTGTATGTGAACTCTGTGGACCAAACTGTAGATTAATAGCTCTGCAGATGGAGAAATATTTTTTTTTTTCTAAATCACAGTTCTGTTTAATTTTATGTTGCTTGCTAGATTAAGTTTTAGAGCTCTTTAAGGCTTTTTTTTTTTTGTATGCAAAGTGAGACCAGAAATTTTTACTGTTGTACAGTTTTGAAAAGCCTTTTTTCCCCCTTTTTGCCATAAGCAAAGCTCAGGAAATCGAAGGTGATTCATCTTTAAGCAACAAGTGATTTAAAACAAACAATGCTTTTTGATTTATGATAATGAAAAAGATTGCGCAGTGATGACAGGTCAGATGAAAACTCACACTGCGCCTATTTTTATGATAAGTATCATTATATTCCTGCACTCAACTAATGCTCCACTATCAATTTTATTTGTGGGTTTTAGTTATGTTAAAAGATTTATTTTGAGAATTTATTGTCAGGGTGTGATTGACAGCCTTGGAAAAGGCAGTGTGCATTTCAGGGAATGGATATAAAATTTCCTCATGCAGCTCTGCCAGTGTGCTGCAGCTCGTCAGGACCACAACAAAAAAGTAAAAGAACACTAGGCCATCTTTCTCTGGTCAGATTAAAAGTGTAACCTGGTATCTTGTCTTCTACAGTGACCCATAAGAGCTGCCTGGGGGCTACCCTGAAAGAAGAGGAAACGCAGGGTAATGCTTTCTCCACAAAATTTTCACTGTCACCAAGAATTTGTGGCTCAAAGATTTCCCATGCTGGAGTCTCACAGCATTGCCACACACACACAAAACATACACAGCATCCCATGGCAAGATGTTCCACTTTCTTAATTGTATTTTTTCTGACAACAAAAGATTTTTGGCCTTTTCTTTTTTTGGTCACTTTCAGGTTCCTTTGGGTACTTCCCAGCTTTGGACTGAAAAGGTGTTCCCATATCTCTATCTCTGTGCCACTCTCTGGGAGGGCCATTTGATTTCTGAACCTTTCCTTCAGCAACAGAATTTCCTTTTGTGCTAACTTCATGCCTAGACTTGACTTAGAGGATGGCCATTAAAAACATTAGATATTAATGAGCACTAATAATGGAGTCAGTCCCAAGCATAAGATTTTTTTATCAATTGATTTTTGATTTTTAAGCTAAATAATGTATTTTACTTCTCTTGTGGATTTATAGCTGCTGAAAGACTTCTCTGTCATGCTTTAAATCAGTTTGGGGTTTTTTTTCCCCATAATGTTAGGGTTTGGGATCCTTGTCCCTTTTGTTTCTTTCTCTTTGGAATTTTTCCCCACATTTGTTGCTAAGGAATGGTAATGGCTGGGTACTTAAGAAAGACAAAGAGTTGGCTCTGAGATGGGCGTGGCTAGCTAGTTTGTTATCTGAAATTCCCTGTTATCTGAGATTCCCCCTCAGAAGGGGACTGGTTAAAAAGGAGCTAAGCACACCTTCAGGGGCCTTCGCTTCTGGACATCCAGAGGAGAGAGACTGCTGGAGCTCCAGGGAGAATCTGCCACCACTTTAGGCTTCTGTCTTCAGCTCCGTGCTTCTATCGACTCTCCACCATCCGCTCCAGTGTCTCAAGGGAAGGAAACTCGGGATCCCCGAGCCCCCTTCCCCCTCCCAGGGAGCCAGCCTCTCCTGGCCGTGGTGCAGGAGCCAGCCCTGCCGCACCTAGCCGTCTCACCCCCTGCCTGCCGGGACATCCTGCAGTCTCCAATTCAGCTGCTGAGCTTCTGACACTTTGGGACTGCTCATCCCTGCCTTCCCAGCTTGCTCCCTGGCTGGCTGTGACCATGACTGCATCAAAGGAGAATTGTTAAACTGTTCATTGGTTTGTTTGGTTTTTTTTTTCTTTCCTGTTCTTATTTTGTTGTGGTTACCACTGTTGTTGTTTGTCTGCCTCATTGTGTATATATATACATGTATATATATTAGTAAAGAACTGTTATTCCTTTTCTTATATCATTGCCTGAAAGCCCCTTGATTTCAAAATTATTCTAATTCAGAGGGAAGGGGGTTACATTTCCTATTCTAAGGGAGGCTTCTGCCTTCTTTAGCAGATACCTGTCTTTGAAACCAGGACTCTTCACCATAAATTTAGACAGCTTTTTGCTTATTTAAACTTAGCTTTCATGAATCTGCCTGACTCCAGGAGCCAGAGTTTAAGAAACAGGTCAAGTACAGTAAAACTGAAGACAAAGCTCCAAGAGATTGCAGCACTAGGATATTTTCAGTGTTGTAGTTGTTTACTTTTCAGAAAGCACATTCAGGAAACATCTAAACCATGCTGTATTTAACATAGGCTGTTCCAGAGAGTTACAGCTGGATTTCATGTTTAGGAAAGAGAATCAGGGAAAAGTAAGTCTGGAAAGGACCTGTAAATATCATTTGGCTCATCCCCCTTTCTGAGATAGGATTTCTGTGCCATATGTTTGTCCAAGCTAGACTTAAATTTTCTTCTGAGACAGAGAGATTGCAGCCTTGCATCTATCCTAGTGCTTAACTATCGTTATCACGAGGAAGTTTTCCTAATGTCTAAACTAAGTCTCTCTTTCGGCAGCCTAAGCTATTATTTCTTACCCCACCCTTCACAGAGATGAAAAACGTTTGCTAGTTCTTAACAGTAGCCTCTAGAAAAGCATTATTATGTCCTTCCTAGATCATCTGTTCCCTATGCTAAACGACCACCATCCTCCTGTTTCTTCTCACAGGCCATTGTTTCTAGACCTCTAACTGTTCACCTTATAACATTTCAGTTTCCTTGTTTGGGCACATGTCTTTATTGAGGCATGAAAGTGGACCCAGCTGTTTCTTTGGGGAGGACATCATGCCTGGGGCAGTGCTGAGAGGAGGGGATGGACCATTTCTCACATCCTACTAACACAGCTTTTCTGCTCATCCCACAAGAACGTTTTATTTTACCCAGTGCAGCACCCCATCCTGTGCTTGAGCCATGCCCAACGGCTCTTTTTCCTGTTTGCCCATTCCTTTGTGCATTGCTGCTGCCCTCCCAACCAGTCTCTCCCACCTAAGGGCAGCATTTTGCACTTTTCCCCCCGCTCCCACTGATGCCTTTTTGTGGATCAAGGCCGCACAGCTGGGTACACAGCTGTCTCACGCCTCAACTGGGAGACCTTTGGATTTCCATGTGACCTCCTGGGGATGACACAATGCAGAAGACAGGTGTTGCAGGGATCTGTCTGGACACAATCACTTCATTATTAAAAGCACTTGAAAAATACTGGAGGCACTGACTTCTCCCTGTACCTTATATTTCTTTCACCTGGTCAGTGCTACAGGATAAAATGTATTGCTTCTCTCCCACAAGAGAAGCAATGATTCCAAATAATGTCCAGTAACTTGTTTTTCTTGCAACTACCTGTACCTGGGATGTGTGTCTCTTTGGCCGTGCTTTCAGTTGTGAAGTTACAGCTCACATTTCAGCCAAGTTAGTTCCACCTCTACACAGGGGCTCAGGTGATAGTTAAGAGCACTGTAATTGAGGTCTTTGGACTCATGTTACCACCTTTTAGGGATAATCCTCCAATTTTCACTGTCATTTTTTGTGGTCCAGCCTGTCTGGAGTGCACTATAATCACAGTTCTTGCACATCCTGGACATATATAGCTATCTATATATCTATATATATATATATCTCAATATCATATATCCAATATACCATAAGATCTGGGGTTCATTGATGAGTACCAATACATTGCACTCTTCACAATAATTCAATATGTTTGTTATTTTTTTGCTTCATGGACAGTGGCTTTAAAAATGTGTTGAAAGAGCATTTTTATTTTCTTAGCGATGCTGTTGGCAATATCACAAACCTATCATTCCTGCTTTCCTGCACTGGTCAAATCTGCCCAGCCCACTGATGTCTGACACACTTTGCAGCTTATAAAAGCAAGGCACTAAAAAGATTTACTCACATCTCCTTTGAATGAGGTAAGCTGGTTTTGGCAGTCAGTGGTTTTCACCTCTGTCTGACCAGCTTTCATGAGTAAGTGCTCCGTGCTTGTCTCACACTGTGGTGCACATGCTGTACTGGGCACTCCTTGCTACTGTACAATGCAGATCTCCCTGGGCAGTTGATAAGTCACTTTGGTACTACTTCTCCATGCTCCTGCAGCTCCCAGATGTCAGCAGAGCCTCCCAGTAGAATGACATTTGGAGTTTCTGACAAATCTGAAGGAATTAAGTGGGGACCTGTTATTACTGTCCATTGCCAGGACATCATAAAACTGACATGATCTTATTCTTACACAAGCACCAGAGCCTGCAACCTAATGCCAAAGATTAAAAGAGATCCTGGAAAATTCGTGTGCTAGTACTGTCTTGCCATTTTCTTCTTTTTACTCCCTACAGCCCTCTCTCCTCAGCCCCCTCCCACTCCTTCTTCAAAAAGAGCAGGGCAGAGATGAGGAAGATCTGACCAAGAGATTGAAATGGCTCTTTACAAGGCACCTGATAGACTTTATTCAGTAAACCAGATAGATCTGTCACTCATGGAAAGAGCATTAATGAGCTCCATCTATGTGCTGCTCTTTATGATTAACTATTTCTTTGGTTTGTTTATTTTGAATATTGCCAGGAAGAGCACAGATCTGGTGCATGGGTAACAGGCCAAAATGGAGGGAGAATGGAGGGTAGAGGAGGTATTTGGGTTTGGATAAGGCTACCTGGAGCATACAGGCTACAAGTTTCATACTTTTCTGCAGTGATTAAGACTGAACTGGCTGAGACAGCAGCTGGATTACCTTGAACTAAAACCATCTCATCAACAGTTGTATTCTGCAAGCCTGTCAATTGCTCCGCCTTGTCAAATTACACCATGTCCTTTTTATTAGCTTGATGTCTGGAGAGCTATCTCAGCCATTAGAAAAGATGGTTAGAACTACATCAAATGATTTGTATGTAACATAACATTGCTGTTGGGTTGTCAACCACTAAAAAACTTTCTGACATTGCCTCCAGTGTATCACTTCTCGCTGAGTAGCAGCTTTTAATATAAAATAGAAGCCATTAGCAATGCTATATGGTAAAGTGCTCAGAAACTGGCCTTACTCATATTTTGTTTGGCTGCCAATAGTTTTAATCAGAGTTACCTTTTCTGAGTCATCAGTGTGACTAATACCCTTGTGAGGCCACCTAGAACAGACCTTTTCTGAAACTGCTTGTCCTCTTGCCATAGAGCTACCTGGATACATAAAGGCAACTTCAGCAAATCCCTTTGGTCTTCCATTGTATCACAGTCTGCATCACAGAATTAAATCAAGTAAGTAAAAACATTGGTGTGTTTCCTTGGGGACATCATTAAGTGTTCTGCCGAAAGGAGAAGTGCTTGTCATTTCTGATGCAAAATAAAATTAGTCAAGTGACTTGCCCAAACTCCCATTTTGAAGCAGTGTCAGAGCTAGGATTAGGATCAATCAACTGAATCCCAATAACAAGATTTATTCACTAAAAATGAAAAAAAAATCTCAGCTTCTCTAAACCCATAACATTGGATTTTCAGATTCAGTCTAATTGGGAATATTGACACCTCATTCTGAACATTCCACTCTATTTATACCTCCCTCTGCTAGTATACCTCAATTACCATATTTCTGCATGTATGGACCACGTGTTAATTGTCAAAAACCTTTTAATTCAACAGGATTGCAGCTTATCTGTAGGTATGGCAAAGAGGTGTGTTGCATTACCAGACATGGACTTTTCCTTCAGAGTCAAGAAGACAATAATTCAGAGTCAGAGTCATGATCCTTTCTGTCCTTGGTGCATGTCATGGTTTTAATCCTGGCTAAGTGCCAGGCACCCACAGCAGCCGCTCACTCGTTCCCTCCCCTACCACAGCTGGGCAAAGGAGGGATGGAGAGGGGGAAAAAAACCGAGGGAATTAACTCAGAGGTCCATGAGTTGAGATAAGGAACCGGGAGAAAACGCTCCAAGGACAAACCAGGCTCAGCTTAAAAGTTGCAAAAGTGAAAATTTATTACTACCTGAGTTAGAAGGAGCATATGAGAAATAAACTAAACCTTTGAAAGATACACTTCTTTCCACTCCCCACCCCTCCCTCCCTCCCACCAACAGTGCAAGGGGGGCAGGGTATGGGGGTTCAGGTCAGTCTATTTCCAAGATCTTCTTCCCCTGCTTAGGGAGAGGAGTTTTTCGTCTGCTTTTGCCGTGGGGTCCCTCCCACGAAAGACAGTTCTCTGTGAACCTCTGTGGCGTGGTTTTCCTTGTCCATGGAATGCAGTCCTCCAAGGACAAACTGCTCCAGCATGGAAGCAGGGGGCCCCTCTCTCTCCAACCGGGTCTCCCACCTGGACTGCAGTTTCCTCCGACATCCACCCGCTTCAGCGTGGTCACCTCCTTCACAAACTGCGGGACTTTTATCTCAGTCTCTGTCTCTCACTGGGCTGCACCTGCTACGGCTTCTCCTGGCATTTACGGCTCCTGCGGCTTCTTCTGGCATCCATGGCTGCTGCGGTTTCCGACATCTCTCCGCTCCAATGTTGGCACCTCACCCACGGACTGCGGGTGGCTCTGCATCCCTCATGGATCCCATGGACTGCAGGGGGGACACCCTGCCTCACCATGGGCTCACCACGGCCTGCAGAGGAATCTCAGCTCCAGAGCCTGGGGCACCTCCTCTCCCTCTTTCTCCACTGACCTTGGTGTCTCCAGGTTGTTTTCCCTCACATGTTCTCACATCCTCCTCCTTCTCTAACTAAAAGCAGCTGCGTGTACATTTTGTTTTGATTTTTCCTTAAATATGTCATCACAGAGGCGTAACTAACGTTTCTAATTGGCCCAAACATGGCCAGTGACATGTCCATCATCTTCAGAGCCATCTGAGATTGGCTCTGCTGGTGAAGAATTCCAGAAACTTCTCACAGGAGCCATCTTTATGGCCCCCTCCCCTATACTAAAACCACAACAGTGCATAATGCAGTAAAAACCCTTCCCCACAAGCAGGTTATTTGAAGCTTAAGGATATTTTAGGGAACATTATTTCCCATGGGGTTCAGTTTTTCTGGGAGGTGAATTTTATTTGTTAAAGCCATGTCAGTCCAGTAGATCTTGTTATAGATAGTCAAGGTATTTGTGTACTATGAGTGGTTTGATAATTTCTGGTAGCAACCTGGGGATTTTATTTTTAACTTTTAAAATCAATTATGGTGAAAAGCTCTCAGTGAGCACTGTGGCCTTACATGTCTAGTTGCCTTGATGCAAAATTTGCTCACATCTATGTGCAACTGTGGGTTACTACAGCCTTCAAAGACCCATTCTTGTGTAACAGCATTAGTTCACAAGCATCAGTCTTAATGGGAGTATTAAGTTAAGTCTTTTTCTCTACACCTTTGTGTGGTGCCAGCCAGTGCAACTTTGGGATTACTAAGGCTAAAATCAGTTTACTTGTGTACTGCTGTTAATCTAGCACAGTGATGATGATGATTTGTGTTGCATTGGCGCATGGCCTCACAAAATCAGCTGGGCAAGCAACCCTAGTCACGGGCCGTGGGAGAGTGAGCACCAGGAGGAAGTGGGAGAGGGAGACAGCCACAGGAGAAGGGATTTCCCATTCACAACAGTGGTAAAGATTCCCCATTCTGTAGCCTTGTGGAGACACACTAGAGCAGTTACTTCTACTTTGTTTCAATATTCAAGTGATGAAGGCACTGGATACCTTGGGTGGCATTGGTCATGAGGCCTCTGTGGCACTTCTGCCATGTAAGCTAACATAGCAGGGGTCAGCATTCTAATTAATACTTATTAAAGGATTCCTTAATATTGTCTGATGTAAGCACATATGTAAGTGTGTGTATACATGTGTGTATACACAGATGCTGCCTAAAGAAGCTGTATGTCTTAGGCCTTCAACAATACTTCATAATGCAACAGGAAACTGTAGACATGTTTGTCTCTAATTAAATAGTTTCTGATCCAGGATTACCTATTTTTAGCTTCTATTTAATGAGATTCCTCTAGCAACATCTGGGAAATAGCTTTTATCCCTTTTTTTCTTTGTGTTTTAAGTAACATTTATGCTTCCATATGGATTACATGACTCAGACTTTGTAATTTATAGATTACAAAGTTACAATTAAAGACCTAGATAAGACTAACAAGTTGAGCGTGGCAGACGGAAGCACTATTTTCTTTTCTCAAGTGAAATTCTAACTAAATTTTAAATATGCAAAGAAGACATAAATTCACAGTGCAATATTGATTACAAAGAGTTAATTTGTCTAATGAGTCAATTCTAAGAAATTCTGCAATGCCTAAAAAATGAAGATTGCCTGGCTTGGTGTGGTCGTGGCTTTCTGTACTCTCTGCTCCATCATGCCATGAAAATTACATTATTCTTGTAAGCAATGCTAAATAATTTTTTTAAGGACTCATTCTTTAAAGCAGAAGATGTTTTGACTGCAATTTACCCTGGATCCTTAACACTGTTTATGCAGTTGTCATTCAGCAGTTTTGTATTTTCTGCTCTTGGTGGGTGATGTTCACCCAGCTCTGATTTATTATTATTTGTAATTAAAATGTGCTGTTCTCCAGCAGAAGAATATATTTTCACAATAGTCTTCTAAGACATGCTTTTCACTTTTATCTTGAATTTTCAGTACCTGAGGTCCAGTAACCCTGAGCAGGCAGTTACCCTTCAGTGCAGAATGAAAGAAGGGGAAAGGGCGTGCTGGGACTGGAGGGTGAGGTACACTTCTGGTAACCTACTCGGCATTTTTGTGTTTGGTTGAACCAAGATATTTGGAGATTTTCAATTTTTTGTTCTCTTGCTTTTGTTAAATGCAGCCTTATCTCAGCAGCTGCTCTCAGAGTCCACACCAAACCTTACTAAGTGGCTGAACAGTCTTGCTTACTTGCTTATTTATCTATTTATTTATTTATTTATTTATTTTTCAGTGAGTACAGATTAGGCAGTGAGAAGGAAAACTCGGAGGAAAAGCTGGTGGAAATTCCTGTAGTAGAGAAGGTTTTTGAATTCCTACATGCCCTGGGCTTTGGCTCCCCAGAACTATGAAAAGCTCTAACTTAATTTGTGGGAAGGGGTAGTACAGAAGAGAAAAAAGCCTTCAGGAAAATGTATGTGTGTGACCCTCCATGCTACCAATTAGAGGGCAGAGTTCTGCTCTTCATGCAAGTGTAGGTCCCTCTCCTCAGGTCTCCTGAGTGCTGTGGACCATCCATGTGAGATGGTAGTTTCAAGAACTACTGAAATTTGACTGCAAGTTTCATGTTCTTTCTCCTTCAGATGAACATATATTTATTCAGGTTGCTTTAAATTACTTTCCACTGATCCAGATATTTCATACTCAGACTCTTTCATACTCAGGCTAAAATATAAAAAGGTCATATACAGTAATTAAAAATATATTCTTCTTGTGAAAACTGAAGGGAAAATGTAAGCCTTAATTAAGTTATAAAAAAATTGAAAAGCATAATTTCCTTATTCAACAGCTTTTCCTTGAATGTACTTTTCTTTAGGCACATGTACTCAAAGATGCAGTAATGAATTTGTTTGCTTTTTATATTAAATATATTACAAATTCTTTATCTCTGTGTGCAATCAGTAGAGCTTTCACCTTATTCATTTTTGCAAAGTCTTTATTGCTGGTAATAACATGTGAGCATGGAGGAATTGTGGTAAGAAATTTAAAAATTGCTGTGATCTATAGCAAGTGATGATGTTTCATAAAATGCACGTACTTGGGTCAGGACAGGTCAGTATAAAGATTTTAGCAGTGGGATGACTATCATATATATGTTTAAATGCAAGTTCTCAGGTACTTGGTGTGCTATGTAATTTTTTAATGTAACTATATATGACCTGTCGTTTGGAAACGGATGGTCTTAGATTATGCAGGGCCTCAGATGAGCATTCTGGAGTATTTTAAACCAAAATATGCAAAATTTACCAGTCTTTACTCCCTCCTAACCCCCTGAGGACGTGTTTCATACCTTTGACAGCCTCCAGACACACCCCTCATTTCTGCAAAATCCAATCCCAGACTTCATCCAGCCCTCTTCCTCATCTGCCCAGTTTCAAAAGCAGGATGCTAATGCCTGTGCCCACACATTTTATTTTAAGAGGTCCTATTCATTTGCTTTGCTCTCAATTACCATTGGAAAATGGAGAAACTCACCTCACACATGAAGGAGATATTTGCTGAAATTCAGCCTAGGGGAATTTCTGAAAGCATCACTTCTTCCTTGCCTATGACCCAGGGGCAGCTGTCTTCTTTTCCTTATCTAGGAGTTGACTGGAAAGAATCTGTTACTTTTACAGTTGTCAAGTGCATCTGACAATATTTGTCCTTGTATTTATGTGCATGCTGCAGAAGGCTGCAGAAGGTAGATGGTTCATCCTTTTGTTTTCCTGATCTCAGATTCCCAGGAGGTAAAAGAGAATTAAATAAAATGTAGAAAAACTTTAGCATCAGAGGTTTCAGTATTGTTAAGGAGTCTAATATATTGTAATTGTTCAAGACTGATGTTTCCTTGTGGGCCTGTTTCTCCCTCACTATGATTAAGTTCATGGTGAATCCTAGATAAATATGACATTTAATGCAATCCTGTTCTTGCTACTGTGGAGACATGCTTTGTTGAGTGTGTCCACTTTGGTCTGGAAAGCATGATAAGTTCAATGTGCTTATCCCAGGTCTTCCTAGCTCCTGTCTTTGTTGTTAATAGCTTAGCATGCATGTAAGTATAATACTTGGCAACTTAACACGTTTGTCTTCATTAAAGCCCTTCACCAGACTTCAGTTAATGACGCCCTGTCATTGTGGGTTTAGGAGGGAAAGGCTTTTTACAATACAGGAAAAAACAGTGAAACTGAGGGACAAAGACACTATAAACTTACATCTTCTGAGGTGTGCAGGTACCTACGATCTGGGTTTTGTGTTAGGGTCTCTCCAGCTGCAAAGCCATTTTGAAAATTTTTCTGTTCCTCCCCACAGTTCCACCTGAAGTTTGTCTTTCTCCTCAGGCAAGGTGGTTCTGTGTTTGTGGGGACTTCTGAAAGGCCAATCATCAGCAATGTGTTGCGAAGAGGACATCCTGGCCCCATCTCCTTATCCAGCCCTTAATGAGGATGGATACCAATGGAAATCTTTCATTATAAAGGTGGAAACAAAACCAAACTAGACCTCAGGTTTTGCTCATGGTGGCAGGGTGGCAGTCCCTTTCAAAAGAAGCATGTGCTCCTTGCTGTGCATACATAGAGGAAGACAATTTCTCACCCTGCCTAAGGTGAAGAAATGACTTGTGAACAATGCAATCAGCCCTTTTACAATTTCTCTGTGTTTGTTTGCTTGTTTGTTTTTTTAATCTGCATTTTTAATGGCATCCTTAAGCTATGACTTCACAAACAGGTGACAGGGAGGCGTAGGGATTAGTTCCTGTGATCAGAGGGAGGGCAAGAGCTTTGCCAATAAAGAATTTATATTTTGTAATAATTTCCATGGAGATTAATGGGAGTTTAGTATAGAAAAACTAGAGGCATTTTGTGTGCAGATCTGTCTATAGTAGGTCAACATGAATACTAACACCACTGTGTTCTCCAGTTCATCACAACTTACCAGTCTGGGAATGGGGTCTTGCACTTGACTTGCTGTTTAAGAGAGAAAATCCCAGTGTCCACAGGAAAGCAAGGGCAAGCTCCCGTGGAGCCAGCATGTCACCTACCTGCACCATGGGGTCCAGGGTAGTGTCAGCTTTATGCACTGTGTCACATAATTTTTGTTTCTGCCCTCTCTACATAGGTTTTAATAACTGACATGTTAATGAACACTGAGTGGCATTTATAATCCGGACAGTGTATCACGGTCAGTTAGCCTGATGGATTGGTAGGAACATGTCTCAGCTCCATACCGTTATTCAGTCCTTAATTAGGAATTTTTCCTTAGTAAGTGCTGAAAACCATGCAAGGCTTTCAGATTTACCTTGTGTTATTTGTAAGGAGCAAGTGCTTCTTCTGCAGACTTCAGAGGACACAGTCTTCCACCAACATCCGTGAAGGGCTTTGCTCTAATTTCTCATTCAGAAGAATTTAGTGCACAAGGGCTGTGTCTGCATGCAGGAGAAGACCCAGGCAGATGTAACTGTGCCAGTCCTTTAACTCCTTTAATTTTAAAATGTTTTAGAGGGACTTTATTTCTCTAAGTATGGAAATCAGAACATGACTGTAGTTAATACCTAGAAATTACCTCTGCATAGGTTCATCCTCTTTATATCCCTAGTCCTTTTCAATGGACCAGCACACCTCTATTTGCCTGGTCAGAGACTTGCCAAACTGCTGTAAGAGCTGAGCTATCTCTTCTAATGGGGTCTGAACAAGATGTTTGTCCTCCCAGAAAAACACTGTGGGCATCTCTGGCCAAAATAAAACTCCTGTGGCATGGACAATCACTGCATCTGGAAACACCTCAAAGAGTATTTCTTTCTGCTAGTCGATGTAAAAGGACTATAACTGCAAACTGATAGCAACCACTCAGTGCCTTTTGTCAAGTGAAAGAAAACTGTACTTTGATCCTTTCGGAGATGCATTTGGATGTAGCTAGTCATGGAATATTTAAAGGAGCCTTGGGGGGAACTTCTGGTGAGAGAGTTTACTTTGCAGCCACTACCTGTGGTAGCTGCAAACTGTCATGTTTATTTCTCCTCTCCTGCGGAGATAAAAACCATGCCTGTTTCCAGTCATGATGGGGGCTTGCCCTGTGAAACACCTTTCTCTGATATCACGGTAGTGTAATATTTGTGGGGAGACAAAACTGAGCAAATCAGATTTGTTTACAACAAATAGAACTTGCTCCTTGGAGGCTGCCGTGGTGCAGCTTCCTCAGTTCAAAATGATACTAATTTGCTCTCACCTAGTTACCAAGGGGAGGCTCTGTGATTTCAGATATGTCACCTGCTGGAAATTACTAGAAGACTGAAAACATATTCAGTTCCTCAGGGAGTGTTTTTTTATCCTTTTAAATGAGTTTTTA
This sequence comes from Pomatostomus ruficeps, assembly GCA_013400735.1. Taxonomy (NCBI): domain Eukaryota; kingdom Metazoa; phylum Chordata; class Aves; order Passeriformes; family Timaliidae; genus Pomatostomus; species Pomatostomus ruficeps. The sequence goes on along the minus strand of VYZT01014736.1, from coordinate 90,413 downwards.
TGTGAAGAAATATTTGATAGACTATCCCCAGTGTAAGATAAATAGTTTTCCTGAGTTCAGGACTAATTATCCTCAGGGACACAACAAACTGAAGAGCTAGATGAGCCAGAAATAAAATGGTACCTCTTGGCTGTAGTGGGAAGTAGGCATTTACATTCCTACCATACATGATTAGATGGCTATTGAGCTCATTACTGCTGGAGAGAAAGTGGCTGGCTTTCCTATGCAGAGCCTTCACAAGCAACAAAGAACATGGGCACTGCAGCAGCACCCTCTCTGTTATGCATAGGTAGATGTGCATCACTGGCAGCATTTGCTGACTGTAGGTATCTCATACTAAACAGGCTCTTAACATAGTCAAAAGAGAGAACTTTTTGTGCATGTGGCATTGCACGTGCTTTTCTTGTTTACATATCACACAAATTTAAAACATACATCTCCTATGGAAGGATGAGAGAGCATGCTTTTGTTCTTTAAAAATCCAGGGATAAAATGAGGTTTTGTCATGTTTGCCCAGTGCTTGAGATCTTTTTCTGTTTTCTTTATCTCTTCAGTTTTTCTTAGATATTTTTCACTGATACTTAGCTCAACATTTGAGGCTCCAGTTTGGGACTGAAAGCAGAAGGGTAAATGCACATTGAAATTGTTCTTGTAGTTTGGACCAAACCAACCAGAAATCTCATGAAAATTTCAAAGAAAAATTAATTTTTGCATCTTAGGGTTAAGATGTTGGGGTTTTTTTAATCCCCTCCTAAACCAAAAACATCTCTTAAAGACAAATTTTTGAGGTAAATTTTCTGAGTAAGGACTGCAAGATCTAGCCAAATTTGGCAGAATAAAAAGTTCATTTGCTTCTTAAACTCTGGATGAATATCTGAACTCTGTGCCACATTCCTAAATTAGATCATTCTCAGTGCAAGCCTCACTCCAGCAGAAACCCAGCCAGGCCATGCCATGGGCTGTGCTGGGGGAGGCTTCCTCAGGGTAGAATTCCATCTGTGGGGCCACACGGGATGTGTGGGGAACACCAAGACCTTGCAATGGAGAGGGGCATGGAGAAGGGTGAGGGGAGAGGGGGAGAGGTAGAGCACTGGCCGAAAGTGTACAGTTCAACCTTTTTGTCATCATTGCCATGTGTCACCTCGCCCACCAGTGGTGTGGCATGCAGCCAGGAGGTGAGAAAAACGTGGAGCATGGCAGTGCTGGCTTCAGCCAGGAGGGATGAGTGCAATGTCTTGGCTGGCTGACGGCACATCTCACTGTGGCTGCTATTTATAACTGGGGGAGATGAAGTGTGATAGCACTCACAGCCCCCATGTTGCTCACCCTAGGTGTTTGAAGGGCAAATGCCTCCAGGGGAGAGGGCAGTTTCTCTGTGAACTATCTCAGATGCCACTCAGAAACTGCTTTTTCTAATGAAAGCTCACTTGTGTCAGTCTGCTAAAACTGGGGCTTGGGCCAGAGCACAGCTGGAGCAAACACCAGCCCAGTGGTCCTCCACCCCGCCTCCTGGGGTAGAGCAAACACATCAGCTGCAAGTTTCTCTAAATGTCTGTTTGGAAGTGTTTGTTGATGAAGTTGCCAAATAGAGAGACATAAAAAGGAGAAAAGTCTTAGCTTTAGCCAATGAATTTGTGCTTAGCAGGGTATATTAACTGTCTGAGAGCTCAGAGTACCTTTTGAGAGCAAGGTGTGCCTGGGGAAGTGTGAAAATAGGGCTTGTCTAGCTGAAGGAGGTCTTTTGATATTATCCCTTCCTCTGTGCCCTCCAGATGCTGCCGCTGTCAGCACTGGGGAGCTGCTTCCCAGCATCCCAAGGATTCCTAAATTTTAAATTAGTGTTGTGAAAGCAAAGGCAACATTAATAAATTATGATTCTCTAAATGGAGTGTTTGTGACTTGTGCATTCACATCTTGTAGTCACAAAGCTATGAATTTTCTGATTTTTGTCACATTCTGATAAGATTAAAACCCCCACAGATATATTTGATCCTGCTGACTGAGTTGCAGAAGTAATTTCTTGTTCAATTGGAATCTAAAACTTTGGAGATTTCATGTCCATTGGGATGTAAAGTAATTTATCAATTGCTATTAACTTCAGCCACCAATCAGGGAAGTTTTGCTTTTCATTTTAACAAAAAGGATAATGTAGACCACCCTCATTTTTTACACTAACAGAAATTTCAGAAAGCAAGCAAGTAAAGCTGAGCCCTCTGCTTGTTTGGGAAAAAAACACCCCTTTTCTAAGAAAATCAGAACTTTGTATTTGGTCTGCAACTTTTATGAGGAGTAGCATTCAGAAGTTAAAATGTGTGTTTTGAGACTTGCCCACTTTAAGTAACTTTGATCAGCTTTGTGGGAGCTTTTCGCCTTTCAAGCCTCTTATTTTTGAATGTGCATATCTGCATTTATTTTGGGAGTTGCTCTTCTAAATGGCAAACATTTACTAAGGGTCTTGCAATAGCTGAAGATTATATTTTCTCCTGGCCTGCAGGCAGAAAAGGAGCATTTGTCAATCAGTTACGAAAACAAGAACAGTGACATGAACTGTGTTCATATCTTGTAAAGATAAAGAAAGCACAAGAAATGCAAAGAAGAAACATTTTGAAGGTTAATTCCCTGAAATTCCTATGTTAGAACATTTGAAGAAGGAGAGACTTTCTATTTGTCAACTGTATTGATTTCTGCCAGTAGGGGAAGTGGGAGAAAAAATATTTACTGTGCTAAACTGCTGAAGCTTTCAACCAGTTCATACTGAACACTGTGTCCTGCCATCTTCTTTGTGTTTCCTCTGTGGAAGGGAAGACTGTAAGAGACACTACAGCAGAGCAGTGAGAGGGAGCTGCTCTGTGCCTGTTAGCCTCCTCAAGGGAAGCAATCACCTGGTCTCACTGTTAGCAATGGGTCACAAAATAATCTTCATGATTGCGACAAATCAGGTGCTGCCACAATTAAAAGTGGTCACTGCTGCTTTTCAGTCTGGTTCCTCCACATGGCCTTCTCAAGTGCTGGGAGTACTTGTCAGTTGCTAACATGGTAAAAAAAATTAGTTCTAGTTGATTTGTTTCAAGCTGCTTGATATTTAGGCTGAGTTTCATGGGAAATTATATTGTCCTGTGTTTGGGAAAACTGGAATAAGTGTCTTAGTTTTTAGGATGTTTTTGTGATTTTCTTCCCTTTTGTTTACAAACATTAAACCTTAAACATGAACTGTTTGCTTCCTTAACAAAAGGCATAGAAAAACAATCTCAAACTTTTAACTAAGCTCTTAAACGTGAAGATTGCTAGATGGGTAGATATATTTTATAGTGGGGCTCTACTCAGCGAAGTGGCTGGGTAATGACGGTGTCTTCTTCCTCAGCATGATATCTGTTTGCGTGCATTCAGTCAGATCTTTGACTTTACAGCTGAAATAAGTCTTGACTGCTTTTCAGTCATTAGCCCTGCAGAGGCTACATAGCTAAGCAGCAAATATAGCTAAGAACTAATGAGCTAGATTTTTCAGTGGTGAGCACTGAAGCTTCAGCAGCTGAGACTTCTGCAGACTATTAATTGCTCCTTACAACAAGGGGTAGTAGGCACACCACTGTATTTCTCAAAAGAAATTAATTCCAAATAAACCCAAACTGGCTGCCCATGTACTTGACTTTTAAGTTTTAATACAATTCTAGGTCTGAAAAATCAAAATCAAACAGTAATGAAATGGAAGGTTGAACTTGAAAGACCAATCTTAAGTTTACCCTTTTAAGGCTACACATTAAGACACATTTATTTTCATCATTATTAAATTTTTTGTAACCAATAGTTCTTTTAATGCAAATTAGATTTCACATTGACACTAAATAGAAAATATATTATATATAAAACTTAGATTTGATTATTAAAGCTTTTACTGTGACAGTTCATGCTGAATCATTAGTGCTTGAAACTGCAGTACATGGTAAGTTGCCCGAATAGATTTTCTGCAATGTTCCTGAAATTAGTCTATGAATTTGTAATCTCCTTTCAAACAGACGAAAAAGACTGCTGTGACTGTAGAAATCTGAAATGGAGACTAAAAGAAGATGTGTCATTTTTGTAATTTTTGAAAATTATGAAAAGTATGAATGGGAGAGCATGGGGAGCTGTAATGGGAACTGCACATGCTAAGTCCATTTTTATTAATAAAGTAGTGAAGCAAATGTTAAGGGATGAGAACTAATGAACAATAACACCTTTATACATATATAAAATAATCTCTGACATACTGAATGATAGGTATATTTTAACATTACTGAATTTGTAGCCAATGGTAATGATAGCATGACTGAAATGCAGATATTTGTCAATATTATTAAAGAATTTGATAAAATACCTGTGACCTGAACAATTATTTCATAGCAACTTAGGTATAAGTATTGTCTTATGCATGGAAAGAGTCTAAATAAATGGTGGTGATTTGCAGCAAAATATTGAATCCTGGGAGGTGCCCAAGTGATGTGGTGCTGGACAGTGTAATGTAGATTTCTTTTAATGGTGTTTATTAATTTTTGCAAGAGAAGTGTAAACTGCACATTAATCATGTTCCCCAAGGACTAAATGGGAAGGTGTAGCAGAGGAAGGACTAATCACTTTATCACTGAGCTGGTATAATTTAGTATAGTCCAACTAAAAGTGGGAATAAATTCTCCCTGATAGGAAATTTATTTCCTGGGCCGGTATGTGGATCTGTGCTTTATTCCTTTCAGACACTATATATCTGTTCATATATGCCAAGGCTACTGGCTTTTTTGTTATTCTGGGTGCTGGAAACACTGAATGGTTCTTAAACTGCTTGTAGATGATAAGTGCAAATAAAACAATTTTATTAATGATGAAAAGAGAAAGTGGATAAATATTGAGGATCACACAGAGATACAAAAAGGATCAGAAAAGGCTGACAGAGCAGGGACAGGCTGCTGCTGAGCCCGACATTATTCTTTGGGTGCCATATATTTACAGGGTGCGCGCTCACCGCCATCCCGTGGAGAATGAGGAGACTATAACCACCCATGGAAAAATCTTGCACAAAGGGTACAATCTGGTATTTTGTAAGAAAATTTCTCTAGTTATTTTAGTTCTGTTTTCACCCTGGTAAGGATCCTCTGACACTGAGGAGACCCAGCTCTCTCAGAGGGCAGAGGAGAAAGCAGGGGAAGACAGAAAATCCCCTGTATAGGGCAGGCCTCAATTTTTTTGGTCTGGAGAGTGGATGTGTGTTTCTCAGCTGGAACCTTCTGGACAGGAGGTTCAAAATGAGTCCTGTAAAACGAGTTTTAAGGAATTTCAATGCCTACACAAGACCTCAGCAGACTTTAGGTGTGCCTGAAGGATGGCACAGTTGGGGGGGTGACTGCAGTGAGAGCTGAGTTGCCTTCCCATCAGAGTCTCAGGTGTCAAAAGTACTTAAATTGCAGGGTAAAATCTTCAGCTTTTTATCAAACTAGCCAAATTAAAATGAGGCAGCTTCTTGTGCTCTGACTGCATGGAGGGCAAGTGCAGGCCAGCACAAGCTTCTTTCCCTTATATCATGTTTTCATATAAAGGAAAGAGTTTAGAAGGGCAAGTTCAAAGGCAGTCCGGGTAGGCAAGGCCAGTGCATCTGAAGCTGCCAAGAATGGTGCCTGTAATTGTAGCAGTATTTGTCACATTGCAGTGGATATGAAAACCCTGTGACATCTTCCATAGACCCTTAAGATGCTTGGAGGCAAGACAAAATTTTGGTTTAAGTTACTTAAAGCAAGAAGAGTACCTTGAAATAGCTTATGGTAACACATTTTGTCCTCTTGCCTCTGGTGTCAGCATGAAAACTTTTAGGAGAGTAGGAAATGGGGTGATAGAAGTGAGTATACAATAAACTTCTAGAGGAAGTTCTTGCCTACCAACTCCTAAAAGGCTCCATGTTATCAGTGGTTTGAGTTAGTGAGATGTCTTATTTATTCCTTTAGAGTTTTCCATATTGATTTGTCTTAAATGTGCTCCTTTTACAAAAATGTCCATGAGGGTGATTAAGTCTTGCATAAAAAGTGCAGTAAATTCTTGCTGGCTCTAAGAGACTCTTTAGCAGTCACTCAGCACCAGCATTTCCTTGCCAGGACCCTGTAAATCAGGTGCTGTCTGGCAGTTTTGAGTTAGTTCCCCTACTTTGTCCATTCTTTGAGCAAGTGCTGGAGACAACTGCATTTGGCTACATGCACAGTCATCTGTGATGTCCTCTGTCAATTCAAGGCTGGAAAGTTTGAAAAATAGAGGGCACTGGGATGGGGATTGAAAGTCTTCCTCCTGCTGCCTCCAGCCTCAGGCCCAAACCCATGGAGAGGCAGCTGCTGGAACAAACAGTAAAAAAAGAGGGTGGATTCACATTTTGGCAGGTGTGAGGTGATGTTACCCTCACAAAGCTTGATTGACATGCACCTAGCACTGCAGAGAAAGTGCCTGGGGTTTCTCTACATACAGAGGAAGTTCATCCTGTATAATGCGTCCTCTATGGCATCTTCTGGGCTTGTAGCTCAGATCTAGGGAGGGTGGATGTGGTCTATTTCTCTTGATTGCCATGTAGGACACTACCTAGTGAGGAAGGAGATGTTCATGACTGTCTTTCAACATGGAGATTGCAATAATTTTTTTTCTGGACCTCCCACCTCTGGAGTTACCTTGCTTCCTCGTTTCTCACAGACAAGATCACCAGACTTTGCTTTTCAGTCATGAAGGTGGCATTTAATGGTAGGCCTTGTCTTTTTGTTGATGGAGAACACATCAACCAAGGTGCCTCTGTCACTGGATTCACTTAGACATACCTAAGTTACTCTTGACAAGAAATTACTGTTTTGCCAAAACCCATCTGATTCTCTCCTCCTTCTCTGCTGCTGCAGCATAAATTATATGGCTGAAAATATTTCATGGCTGTTGGACTCAGATATATCCTACACATGTCAAATATGATCTGATTATTAAATGTTGCCCCATGGTCTGATTTGGTATGTATTTGTTGTGCAAACCTGTTGGTGACATTGAATAACTTCTTCAGTGAAGAAAAGTGGATTTTAGGGGACAAATTGTTTGAAACATTTATTGGGAGGTTAGTTTGAAAATAACATGTGGAAGACTTCAAATTCCTGGCTAAAGTATATAGCAAATTTCATTTAGTTTTTTCAATATATATTTTTAAAAATGTGTTATATACACATATGTATATAAACATACATATATACACATATACACATATACACATATTACATATATACATATATACATACATATATATATATATATATTCCTCTTGAAGACAAGACTTGGGAATTTCAAGTTTTTGAAACAGTTCTTTCTGTCAAGGGCACAGTCCATGAGTTGTGATTTTTGGATCAGTACACTGCTGAGCTAGTCAGGAAGGTGGTAAAAGTTTTAAACTAGCAGCGGTGTGCCTGAGGCAAGCTTCAGGCGTACTGGCATCATAGCTGCCTCACTGTTTTGCCAGCAGAAAAGTGGTACCATATAGACTGATTAGAGCAACATGGATAAGGGAAAGAGTAGATTATTCCAGATAAAATAAACAAATAAACCTTGATGAAGAAACAGGCTTTTGAGCTGACCTTTTTTTTCCCCCTTTCTACTGCTGTATTTTGAGAGTTTGCCATCAACTGCTGTGCCATTTTCGCCTGAAATCATGTGACTTGGCAAGTTTTAAATAGGACTGCTCCTGGTTTACTCTCATGTGAATGATATGCCTTGCATATGATATCAAAGACATTTCTTGTGGAAACCATAGATTTATATCAGGTTCTTAATTTCACACAACAAGACAAGTGAGAGTGCATTTTGTACCTTGTTCTTGATGACATATTGCAGCACAACATATTTGTGAGACTAATATCCAGATTATGATTTCTAAAACTTGATGATATTTTAGACTTCATACTCATTGATTTGGATCTATCTTAATATTAAACAGTCACATATGATGCTTTGTATATGTAAACATGCTATTTACCTTTCTTTTCTAGTAATAATGGGGAGGTTATCAACAAGATGGAGCCGAGTTCCTCACAGTGTTTCACACTGGGTGCATAAGGGATAATGGACATTAGTTGAAATGAGATGTTCAAGTTGGCACATAGTCAAACAATGGAAGAGGTTGTCCAAAGAGGCTGTGCAGTCTCCATCTGTGAAGGTTTTTGAGATGCAGATTGAGAGCACTCTCGTCTGATCTTGTATCTGAGCCTGCTTTGGTTTGCACATGGTTGGACCAGAGACTTTCTGGGGTACCTTGCAAGCTGAATTCTTATGATTTTTAATTGCTGGTTTTTCCAGTCTACCAGAAGTTATTTTGGACAGTGTTAGATGAAGATGGAGGCCCTTTCCCAAACTGGAAATAGTTTATAAATATAGAAGGGCAACTAAGATGTTGCCACTGCTTGATGAAGATTATAATTTAGGAAGACATGATTATAAATCACGGGGATGGAAGTTGAACGCCCTCTGACACATGGGATTTATACATATTTTAGTGTAATTCTTTGAACAGATTGCCCAGGGACTAGACTCCATTCCTTTTCATTTCATGGGCTCTCCAGCATAGCAGAGCAGTGATTATTCAGTTGTGAGCAGTTTAGTTGGGTTTAAATGGTAGCAAAAGCAAGCACAAACCAGGTAAACTGGGGTTTACATTGACAACTGTCTGCTGTGTTACAGTCATTCCCTTGGGACTTCTTTCTTTGAAATCTTACAAATTTTGAAGAAACTTCTCATCTGCTTTTGGCTCTTTGCTGATCGTGAAAAAGACATTCAGATCCCACTCTCAAGGTTTTTCCCCCTCTCTCATTTCACTTCTGCCACTTGAGCTATGATTTCCACTTCTCTTAGCAATCCCCCAGATCTCCTCCTCCTCCTTCCTCTGACCCTGCAGGCAACACAAAATGAACCATTTGCTGAGAACAGCTTTTGCAGCATCCCAGCTGATACCTTCAGTGATCCATTCAGGGAGCCCACCACTTCATGTTTTCTTGCTTGGTTGAAAATCCCTGTCCTGAACTCCTGTCCACTTCCAACCTTCACACTAAATTTTTTTCTCCAAAGGTCGAGTTAATTCTAGCTCTTACTCCACTGACTTTAGTGGATTTACTGCTGGAACGTGAATATCTTATTGTCTTTCACTTCTGAGTATCACTAGTACTAAGATAACTGCAGTTTTATGAGCTCTGTATTTTGAGACTGTCATTAAAAAACCTGCACTTTAGTGCCCTCTGATATTTGAGATTTCTGTGGTATTTGTACTATCTCCTGTAGTGAGAACAAGAAGTATTGCAGTATAGACAAAATTTGAGGTACCGTAAATGTTACATTTATTTTAAATGACCCATTGCAACCCCACAAGAAAGATACACTTAATACTTTAGTCTGTAAATAGAAAAATTGATCCAAGACTAAGTCCCAGGAAAGTGAGAAAGAAGAAACATTTCTTTCTCTCAGAAAAGGTGCTTCTTGTGTGAATGAGTTACCTCTAGACCTTACAATTTTTAGGGTTTTCCATGATTAGAGACCTTATGTGGCTTGTTCCTACTGCCTCAGCCTGCTGTTAGGGGAAGACCATCTTTCCGAGGACCTGACCTTGACACATGCAGGGGAACACACACCCCTAAACTGTGATGGCTCCAAGTCTGAAGGAAAAGTGAATTGTCTGAGATTGTCTGAGTCCTTCAATCCAAAGATCTGAGCAACTGTAACTTCTGCTTATTTAATTCTGAGTATAAATAGAGAAACTTCAATTTTTAAATCTGCCTACCAACAGAGGGACTAATTTTTAAAGCTGCTGACATAGGTGGAAACTTAGAGAAAATTCCCAAGGCTTTTGAAAATTGCAAGGAACTTTGTAGCTCTCGTCAGGCCGGCCTACTAGGCCAAGAGCCCCAAAGGGAGCCGAATAACAGACCACACCGAGACAGCAGACCGAGAGGGCAGAAAGAGAGAGAGGGCGGAACCCTCTGCTTTTATTTATATGTTTTCACAAATCACCGTGGATTGGAGGTAGAAGTCAACACCTCATAATCCACTGGTCAAAGCATTTGTCAATCATATTTCTCCACCCAGTATACTGGAATTCATAAACATAGATAGTAGCTAAGAAACCATGGCCATGGTACAGAAAGGTCTGAAAATATTTACAGAAGGAAAAACACTGAAACACTGCAAACTCAGGGCAACAGAACTTTGCAAATGTTCTTCATGGGAGGATTTTTGTATACATTCCTGTTTTGAAGGGAGGACAAAGCAGTTGAATTGATAATGAGAAAAAATCCAGTTTAGGAAGAAATTGCTGCCGTACAACTCCAGTCCTCCCTTTGTTGATTGAAGAAGATGGCTCTTTTGGTCAAAAATCCTAGAAGAGTTACAGTATTTTTCTACCTGTACTGAATGTGTGAGGAAGAAAGAAGGGAGCTAAGACTCTAGCCCTTCCTTTGCTGCTAGTGCCCTTGAGAGTCACAAATACCACTCAACTCTGCAGTGCAGCTCTAAGTGCAGCTGTGGATGTCCTCATTTAGATCTTTGCCTTCTGCTTCAGCCTTGTGTCCCATTGGTACTGCGTGGACATGTTGGCCTCGGAGGATCAATGTGCTGCCAGGTACCCAGCTCCTCAGCTACAGCCCAAGCCAAAGTCAACATCCAGGCAGCCATAACAGTATGTGTTAGCAGCTGGGCAAGTTTAGCAGTGCATGGTGAACCCTGTTATTCATGTTTGTGCTTCTCCCATGGCACAGGATTTTGCTACCTCTGTTTTTACTCAGTGCTAAAATGCTATGAGACAGGGTGTGCACAGAGATGTGAAAAAGCTCTTGCAGTGCGTCACTGCTTCATGGTTTGAATCATGTCATTAGCAGTCCCCTGGTGCTAAGAGGTTCTGTGAAAAGCAGATTAAAATAAGTACAATTTGGTTGTAGAGGACATTTTATAAATTGAGTACTGATTTCTACTTAGTTATATTTGCAGTGTCAGAAGCAGGACTAAATAAAAGAATCTTTCCTGATTTGAGCAAGCAAGGTGGCTTCTTTTATGGCAGTTTTAAGCCAATGTAGTGAAAGGTGACTGGAAACTTTGGGTGCTCAAATAAAAAACATTAGAGACGTCTGATGTTCAGAACAAAGATACAGATCTGTTATGGAAACTGAACAGTTTAGGGGCATCTCAATAAATGCTGCCATCCCTTCAAGAAAACCTAGACCACTGGCTTTTGAGGAGAGGTGTCTGATTTCCTTTGTATATGCAAACTGGCTTGTTAAATTAACTACACAATTTCTCTAGGATTCTTTTGTAAGGATTGGAGACACTGTTTATTCCAAAAGTGGTTCAGGGAAATGTTAAAGAGCGTACTTGGAGGCCAGAGAGAGTAGCCAGCTACGGCAAATGGCTGTTAGGTAAGTGAGCAGTGCAATCTTGCCTGAGAAGGTACATGGGTATCCTGGACTATCAGCATTGTTTCTGTTTTGTAAGTAATTATATAGCTATGTGTAAAACTATTTAAATATAGTTATGTATCATTGAATTAGGAAACACAGTAAATGTAGATAGTATTTAAATGTTACAGTGTGTGGAGAGCTGTGAGCCCTCGGTACACCCCTGGAGAGAAGAGGCTTGATAAGAAACCTCCCTAAGGTTACCGCGACCACTTGGGACACCCCCCAACATGCTTTGCGCCTTTATGGTAATACCTTGTATCCAGTTGGCTAGTTGGTTCCCACCCCGCCCCTACTTTTCCCCATAAAAACCACTGCGTTTGCCCGAGAAGAAGAGAAGGTCTTGTTTCTGGCCTCTTCTTCGGACCCGCTGCTAGAACAATAAAGCCACCTCCGTGGAACAGCCATACGGTCTCCTCGTCTCTCTCTGCCCCGAGTCGGCGTGAGGGTGATTCGCAAAGAGCTGAAATCACTAAGAGCTGATACCACTGCGAATCACCCGTGGCCTGGGGAGACAGGCTTAGCCCCTGTAGGAGTCGCTCTCTGCAGGGCACTCTTTCACTCTTTAGGGCTGCGGCGTGTCGGTGCTGACCAGCACCGGCCCCCTCCCCTCCCCCCTCGGCAACAGTGTGTTTAGTAGTCCTCAGTCATTAAAGAAATTCTCTGTGTGAGTGTTTCTGTTGGCATGCGTGCACATTTAGCTCTTTCTTCAATCCATCTGGTTGACTATGTTGCTTCCTCAAAGAGTATAGTGTGTCTTCAAATCTCTGTTTATGCCACATTTATTGTATTTGGTTTTTTAAAAAGGAAATATTCTTCTTTTAAACTTAAAAACCTCCAGCTTTTAAAGTCCCTTTCTGTAAAGTTCAAAGGTTGTTTGACATGCTTTAAAAGTTCAAACTAACTGTAACAACTAAAGCAAACACAGATTTTTTTCCCCCTGAACTGGAATATAGAGAAAAATCTTTCCATTGCAGACAAAAATCTCAGGTTTATCGTGTTCCCAGCCCTATTTTTTTTTTCTCTCGTATTGGACACCTGAGGAAATAAAGGTGCTTGTAACATGAAGGATAGAAAAGGTAGTTCAAATTTGTATTAACCAAACATGAAAAAGGAAACAAGGAGTGATTTCTGAAGTCTGAAATGTGTTTTGGAAAGGACTATGACAATTTCTTTGTCACCAGCAAATAGAACACATGTCACAGCAAATAGAACAAGAAGAACTTGATGGTTCTTCTGATGCTCCTGTAGCAAGGCAATACCTTGAATAGCAATGGCATTTTCCTCTTCTGTCAGAGGTTCTTGGGTTATATATTTAGAAGTTAGAAAAGCCTATAATGACTTCCTACATAAGGCAAGTAGTGGAATTCAATTCACTGATGCCTGCATAAAGTCTCTAGCTCCTATTTGAGTATAGGCTTTAGTAGACATCCAGTTTTGTTTTAAAAATATCCTATAAGGAGAAATCCACTGGATCCCACCAGAAACTGTTCAAATAGTTATTTTTTTCTCAAAAGCAAGCATTTTGTGTTGTATTTGAATATTTCTAATTTCAGCTCCCTGGTGTTCTGTATCTCATTATCCAAAGATGTTAACATGCATTCAACATCAGGCTCAGACGAGATCACTGGAGCAACTGTTGCCCCATCTGCTCACACACACCCCTTCCCAGAGGCTGCTGCCCACCAGAGCAGGGATGGCAAGTATCTCCTGAAATGACACAGTTTACAATGGTAAAGTGATCCTGGACAGCAATTTACAAGAAATAAAGACCTAACTGGTTCTTGCTGCAGCCACAGAGTTTTATCTTTGGCTGCATGCATGTCAATATTTTAATGTACTAGTCTGAGGTACCTCTTATCTCCATGGATGTCGTTATGATCAAATATCTTCCTAACCTTCTCTTTGAATAGACTGACCTCTGAATCTTTCCCTGTAAAAAATGTGCCTTTGAGACCCTCAATTTTGTAACTCTTTTCTGAGACATATTTCAACATGTGGACATGAGACATTGAGAACCATTTCTGAACAATTGTCCTGCAGTATGTGTTAATCTACATAGACCCCTCCTCACTGAAAAAAGGTGAGGCTGTCACACAGAGGCTTCTTTGCAAATAAAGTTCTCAATTCTTCAAGTGTGATGCGGTGCCAGACTACTACAGAAAAATGTGGGTTATGAAGCTTTGATATTTAAACACCCCATTTAAATACCACTGAGAAAAAAAAGAAAATGACAAAATTAAGGACATTTGAATTACATTTTATTTCTTTGGTTTTCACTGCTTTAGTGGAAAAAGTTAACAGAATACAAAACTTCTGCATTGAAAATACTTTTTTTTTTCTAAGAGAAGTACCTTCTTCCAACAAGGAGTTAATAGTTAAAAGCAGGATAGTAGGACAGTCCATTTCCTTGTGGAAGTTCACTGGAGTAGCTGTAGTACATTGGATGATGAAATTAATATGTATGAGAATGTCCAATATATACGTGCAAAACCTCATTGTGTTTATGGTAGCTCATTACGCAGCAATTCAGTGAAGTCAGCAGTGTAGGCTGAATTCAACTTACTTTGCAGTGAATTGGAAATTAGGAAAAGTATGAGCTACCTTGTATTGCAAGGTAGAAGTAGGTGAAGTTCATTAATGTTCATTTTGGGAATGATTTAATGATGAGCAGTTGATACATTGCCAGCTTATAGTCAGCTCAATACCAACTCATTAGCAGGAAGCTGGACTCTGTGTGAGTTGTTCTGAGACCTGTGCCTCAAACACACATATGGGAGAGTAATAATTTTATTAGAAGAAAAAAAGGTTTTCAATGTAAGAAACAATATGTTAAAAATAAGGTGAGAGTATATAGAAGTACTGTTGGAACTGCCTTGAAATTGCTTTCCAAGAAAGCCCTCACCCTTAAAAAATATAACATGAATAACAAGGTATGTCAATATCTTTCTCATGCTAACACAAAACACTATTCTTTGTATCTGCTAGAAGCTGCCTATGTAGAAGACTTGCTATCTTACACTTTAGATCTAGAAATCAACACTGAATTTAATTTAGACTCAGTAGAGAAAAACAAATCGGTAGCACCATATCAAAAGCACAAACTACATCTGGTCTCAATCAGTTTATGTAAAACATTCAACACACTTGAAAGCACAACACCCACAGCAACATCTCCCAGCATGCTAAGAACTTCCAATGCTACCTTCTCTGCTTTCTTCTCCTCATTTAGAGTGTGTTCTTTAAAAACAGATAAATAAACCAACTACGTTTTCATGATTCATATTTTTCACAATCTTGGGTCTGAAGCACTACTTCTGCCTATTTGTAAAATATTCCTGCATTCCTTCACTAATTGTCTCAGGCATCAATGTGATCCATAAACTCCATTCATTTGGCATGTACTTTGCAGCTCCCAAGACATTTGGCCCTCACATACTCACATCTCTTTCCAGATACGTTATTTGTTGATCCTAAATACCTGAGATTATCTTGTAATTGTTTGTATAATCAAATCATGGCTATATTGACTTAATTGTGTCTGTTTTCATTTATCTGCTTAAACAAGCAAAAAAATACTGAAAGATAACAACATTGTTGATTGATTTGACTCTGTGACGCTTGATGTAATCCTCATGGGCCACAAAGCCAGCATTACATTTGCAATCACAAGAAGTCATCTCCAAAAACTCAAGGAGGAGGAGAGCTGTTGGTGCTGGGAAGAAATTCAATTCCTGTAGTAAAGAATCATTTGTTTTGGTTTATTCACCCCAGTGACATATTTGAAGGCAATGTCAGTAAATCAGCTGTCAGCTGACAGCAAAAGACTTTGCTCCAAAAAAAAAAATAATTGCAAATTAGGATCTGCCAGTTTCAGGCCTTGTAGTTTAAAAATACTAATAAAACCAGGAAAAGGTGTGACAGGAAACTGATTTATACAAAATCCAGCAAACCTCTGTTATTTGTAATGTAAAGTTTTCTGCCTCTTACAAATGATCCCCAAGAAAAATTCATAGCCTGAAGATCTCATTGTCCTGTGGACATTTTAAGATGACCTTGCTCAGGTCTGGACTTTGGGGATAGATCCTACTTTTCCCAGCCAAGTCAAAGCAGTGGATTCTTGTGTGTTTTTTTCCTTCTAGGTGCCTAGTCAGCTCTTGTAGCTTAAGAAGAGAGAGCAGAGGCTGATCCTGTTTTTGATGCAGAGGTGTTGCAGTTTCCCTTTGCAGGCAAGCCAGTGGCAGTGAAAGAATTGGGAAGAGAGAAGTGGAGCCAGAAGGTCTCAAATACGATGCAAGAAGGAAATTCTTGCTGAATGTTTGGATGAATTTATCAATTTTGTATTCCTAGGAGAAAACTGTTTTCTCCTGGTATATTGCACTTGTTCAAATAGAGCCATTAAAAGCATGGGAATAATAATTTGTGAGGCAGCTTGTGATCCACTCTGCTCTTTCCTGCCTTCTTTAACCTAGTTTAACTTTAAAAAACTTCCTACATTATTGTCAAATTCTTCTTGCAGCTAAGAAGATAAATACAGCAAATCATCTCCTGTTAAGAGGTAAATTACAGGTTCTCCCTTCTGGAAGAGCCAACAAATGTTTTCTGTACAGGGTAACAGTTTGTTTTCATTGAGTGTACACTGAAAAATGCAGATAATCTCTGTGAAACAGTTTATAGAATGGAAAACTGGGAAAATTAGGAACTTCATGTTTCCCTTTTTACCAAGAATGGTTGTCATACTATGCCAGGCATTTTAATGAAGAAATTAGCAATAAGCATTTAGGACTGTATCTTCAAGAGAGTTGTAACCAGCTTAGGTGTACAAAATATTAGCACTGGAGGAAGTGAAAGTTAAGTTAATGAACAAAAGGTGTGGTATTACATCCAGACCAGGTAAACTGTGCAGCTAAAGAGAGGCTATGCATTTCTACACTACAAGCCACCACTGTTCTGCAACTTGTAATTTTTTCTTCCTTCGAAAAGTCTGATGTATGCACCTGGGTCTCTTTTAGGTGATGGCAACTACCTCATGCTCAGGAACATATTTTAGAATAAGGAGATTTATGCTTACATCTCTTTTCCATGCCTTAAGTGTGCAGTTTTTCTAGAAATAACACAGGGTTTTGATGACGGGTGTCAAGGTTTTCTTGAGGGTGTTTGATGTTGGTGTTAAACACTGTGGATACAGAGCTGGTGGCTCAGATATAAGTGGTACCTGGCCATGTGAGTTAGGGCCCCAGAAAGCCAGAGGCCACGGTACCTCCCTGTCTGCCCTGCTGCTGCCTCCTTGTCTATCAGCTGTTGTGCAATGCAGCCAGGCTTGACCACAGCTTCATCACACAGTGCTGTTTTCTTGTCTGCTGCAGGAGCCTCTCATAATGAAGCTACATACCGCTGTTCTTAGTTTCATGAGCAACTCTTTTTATTCAGGGCAAAGAAAGCAGAATCTCCTCCAATTTCTTTGCTATTTCCCCTTCTTCCTTTATAATTTTTAACTTTTTTCACTATCCCCTACCAGCCTGAGTTGGGTGGAAAATCAGCATTTCCTGCTTGCTAATGCCAGACTGTGGTGAATGCTTTGCACTACATTGCAGCCTTTCTGCTGGATTTGGTTCTGACATAAATAGGTAGGACAAGCTGTCACTTGTCACTCTCCTGATATTTTCCTTGTGAATGGGTTCTTCAACATCCTTTTGCCCAGAGAACAGTCAGCCACTCTTCTCTTGCCTGCTCTGTTTGTTATCTTCCAGTGCTTACTGCTCTGATTGTGCCAGATGCAGAGAGGCAGTTACTCCCTTTTAGAAATTTGCAGCAGGCCTTAACTGAGGACACTGACACAGGTATTTCTGAGGTCCAAGGAAGACATTAAACAGCTGAGGTAGGAGGGGGATGACCGTACCTATGAATGAAGCTGGTGTCCTGTGGAAACCTCTGGATGAAGCAACTGTCATGGTCCACTGGCTGAAATGTTGGAGGCCGTTACCTGAGCAGTTCCATGGGCTCCAGGCAATGAGCCAGCACAGCTTCCAGCCTTTGCCAGTCCATTAGCTGCAAGCAACTAATATGACACATCCCTCATGACTTGTGTTCTCTAAAGACAGTGCTGGATTCAGTCCCAGGTCCAAGCTCCTACATCATGTGCTATTTCCAGATTTTAATTTTTTTATTAGAAACAAACTAGCAGAAACAAAAGCCTAACTACTCCTTGCTGCTTAGAAATTACAGACAGTTGACACCATGGTGACTGCTTTGGTGTACAGCAGCACTGGTGGGAAGTGTCAGCACACTGGAAACCTCACTGTGATGCTGATGCCATGTCCCAAAGATCCATGAGACCATTTCCAAATCACCTTGAGAGAAGTCTGCAGGAGAAAGATGTGGCAGCCCCAGGCCCGCACTTTCAGGGAAATACCTCTAAGGGCCTGAACCAGCACTTATGTAAGCAGAGAGGAAAAAGAGCTTGCCTAGACCTTGCTTGCCTGGAATGTGAGGGTGATTACTTGTGCTAATGCTTACCTGGGGGCAGCAGAAGGCAGCAGCTCCTGCACAGTATCCCTGGGCTGTGCTGTCAACAGGAGGAGTAGCTTAAGGACTGATGTGTGCTTCTTGCTGGTACAAATAACACTAACACATTTGCTTCCTAAAAGGACACCTCTCCACCTGTGTGAGACAGCTCAAAGCTGTTTTAAGCAGGCACCAGCCTTGTTCAGCAAAGCCCAGAGAATATTGATGTCTCCAAACGTGGGAGGAAAAGCATCTGAGTGAACACAACAGTGAAGGGTCACTATGCCAGCCAGCCAAAAACACAGCATCCATCCCACACTGGCCATTAATCTCACAGAGTAATGAGACTCTGGGGAAACTCCTTCCTTTCTCTGGTGGAAAGAGACAGCTGGGCAGAGTCCTGCCAGAAACACAGCACTGGTCAGGCTGTGGGTGACAGATACTTGCTGGACAAGTAGAGGTTTCCTGGAGGAAAGCTGACCTGTGCCAGGATTCAGGGCTGTGCTGGAGGACCATGGCATCAGCTGGCAGCACTGCAAGGGCTGTGTTGCTTTGCTTTGAAAAGGAGAGGAGGCATTCACCAGTCTGCATGACAGGTGAAACAGCCAGAAACAGTCCTGAAGCCATCTGAACCACTGCCATGTCAAAACATGTCAAAACAAAGCCTTTGGCTTTGTAGTTTTGCTTTCTGTGGACTTGGTTTTTATTGAAGGATAAATTCCTGCCATAGTCTATAGCATTTAAGCAACTTTTCCTCCTGGGAAACTACTTCATAGGAAACCTCACAGTAGTGACAAGAGGAAGATGGAGCCATGTCAGCATGCTGGCTTCAAACAGAACTCTCACACACATACCAGCAGTTTTGGCCAAAAGTGCTTTTTTCATCATTCTTCAGAGCCCAGCAAAACTCATTCTACAGACTTCTTTATACCAATACAAAGATGCTGTACATAGGCACTGTCTGCTCCTGCTTCACTGTGGAGGGGCAACTCTAGCTGGGTGAGCTGTGCCCCTGCCACTGTAGTAGATAGGCTGACTGCCTTCTATATGGGCAGCAGTGGCCACAGATGGCCATAGTTCTCTCACCTGAGGCCATTCCATTGTTAATGGTGCAAACAGCTGGATCCACTTCCTTAGGCTGTTTGTCACTGTTCCTTAGCAGGTGGCAGTCAGCCTGCAGCTAAACTGATGAAGGAAGCCAGGAAGGGCCCCCAGTGATGCCGTGTTGGGTTCCTCAGGCCCTTGGGTTGTTCTTCTTGGTGAGTAAAGCTAACCTAGCTGGGGTATAATGAAAATTGCACCTACAGTCTGGTTTGCAGCTCTGTTGTTTCAATTTGGACCTTTAGCAGGCACACCATAATTGATGATAATTGTGCCAATAATATTTTAGCCTTGCACAGATGTTTTTGAAGCAAGTGACCATGAGCTAAGAAAGGAAGGAGTTTGATCTGTATGTTATTTTAGTTTTCCTGAATGCACCCATGTTGTTATTTAACCTTGCTTTTGATTTTCTGCTATCTAGAGTCCTTTAATATTTGGATATGTTGGCTTATACTCAGAAGCAGACTTGGAGCATAGTTTTTTCTCTACCACCACCACTTTCAGCAAAGGGTAAGGGTGTCATACACCTTTCTGTTTCAGTTGACTGTGGCAGATTAGACTATAAGCGTGGACAGCTTGTAAAGGTCATGTACTCTGTTCACCCATTGCTCTTGTGTCATTGGTACCCTCTGAAGAGGAAACAGACTGGCGGCTAGTGCTGCTGTCAGGGTTCCTTTCTGCCTCACAGCTCTGTTATGCACCCGGAGCTGGCAGCTGGGTTATCAGTATAGGACAGAGAGTGCTGTAAGAAATACCCACTTCTAAACCTATTTCAGCCAGCAGAAGTTATCAGTGCTCCCAACTGCCCATCAACCAGAATAACACCCCTGCAGTTTGTTTAGTGGAAGCTCTCTACTTGACTCCAGCTAAACCAGGTTCCTGAGTCTTCTGCTCATGCTATTTGAGGGCATGGATAACCTCTGATGTAGGAACTTGTGAAGTTTCTTGGTGACCAGCAGGGTTTGCTGTCCTGAGGTCTGGTCCCTCAGCTGTACAGTACATAATTGTAGTCCTACAGGCAACGAGCTAGGCCTCAAGAACTAATTAACTATTTTTGCTGTTCTTGAAATGTTTCAGAAAATAATAACCCGTGAAAACTTAACTAGTCAGATTATGACTACAGTCTAGCAGGTGCTTTGGTATTCAGATAGCCAGGAGAAGAAAGCTTACAATTTTTTATGCATGTACATTTTTGAGTATAATGTTCCAGTAACATTTTTCTGGCTGTGTGTACAATTGCAATTAACTTCTTGTAATATTGCACAGTTTTTGATAAGACCACTCTTCTGTTTTATGTTAGCTTTCCCAATTCTTACACTTGCTGCTTTGTTTGGATCAGGCTATAATCTTTCTGAAGGAACTCAGTGTCTCACAAAAGTTATGAGTCTATCAAAAAGCAACAATTTAATTTTATAGGCACACCTGTGAATTTAATTCTCTCTCTAAAACTTCTCTTAAGTCCTTAAAGGGTCAATCCAAACTCAAGGTGGGAAGTTTTGTTTGCATGGTCTCAGTAAACTGCATGATATATATACAGTGAACCAGACAAGTGAGTGATCACTAATCCTGAAACCTGGCCAAGTCACATGTAATTAAAAAACACACTGCATTTAAAAGGAAAAGTTCCTCTTATGATGAAAGTCCATTTATTATTTCTCTATTGTAAATCTTACTGTTGTCATCCATTAGTAACTGCCAGAAGCTGCTAGTAAGGTCATTGGTAGTTAAATGTTTTCCCCACCTGGGGAAAATCTGTGAACTATAAATTCTAGGTCATGGCTATTCTTCCCCCCTTCCTTTCTTAAAGTTAAGCAAAATGCTTTCATACACTACATCATATCAGCTCATACAAAGGGTGATCTCTACCCTCAGGAGAGTAATGCTAAAGGGGAGCAGGACTTCTGTGCTGGAGGAAACCTGCCTACTAGTGCAACTTGCTTTCAAAGAAGATGCATTTGGTACTGTTGTTATTAAGTGTTGCACATAACAATGATACTGCTTCTCAGTGTTTCACAAAAAACCCTAAACCCTTTCCTATTTCCTCCAGTAGGTGAGATGATAACCCTTTGTCTTGAAAAGTTGGAGTTAGCTGTAGAACAACATGTTAAAGATTGCTTTTAAAGTGGTTTTGTTATGGTAGTAAGTTTTTAAGTTTTCTTAGTAGTGGCCTTAGACAAGCCACACTTCAAATTTATCCAAAAGTTTTCTAGAAGGGAGAAAAAGAAGAAAACAGACAAAGAAAATTACAGCCCAGGCAGCACTTAAAAATATGGTGAGAATTACAATGACCAGACAGACAAAAGTGCTTAAGCACTGTTTGAATTCAGGCTAAAATATATTTGCTTTACCGTTAATGCCTAAGTGTCTCTTATTGCGCGCTCCTTTTAACCTAAATCAAAGCTGTGGGCAAGCTTCTTTATGAAGTACTGATATCTTGACAAAACAAAAGTACCTGAAATCTCTGGACTGTCTATTCCTTGGGATATTCACTGCAATTTTGTAATTTTCAGCAATTTAAGGAAGGTAAAATTGCTACTCTGAAGTCCATGTGAGCTCTGACATTTATTTCAGTAGGGCCACTATTTGTGAGAGTCCATTACCCAAGGAGCTCCCTCTTTATGGATGGTTGGTAGCTCACATGCTTACCTGAATCTGTTACATGCTTATCGAAACCTGTCGAGGTTTTTGTGTCATTAAATAGGAAGCATAACTATCCTGATTTTTTGTGGACTTTTTTTTTTTTAATACTGAAAAAGGCTGGAAAGCCAAAGGAAGAGAGTTTCTGTGACTAAGCACACACCTTGGTGAAACTTGAGTGCCAATCCACCCAAATATGCTGGCTTAAACTTGGGGAGGGTGCCCGAGACCCTCTGCAGGGCAATCCACATGCTGTAGGCAAGCCCTGTGCTTACAGAGCTGCGTTAGAGAGAAGCTCATTAACGCTATTACTAGGCAGAGCAATTTAATTTGTCTTCAGTGACAAGAAAGCAGTTTTTAACTGTTACACAGTGAAAGGGCAGTGGATGCACCAAGGCATTTTTGGTTTTACTGACAGGTGAATTAGCTGAGGTTGAATCATCAACCTCTGTATTAGTGCTGACTTTGCCTAGATGTTAGTAAAACCTGCAAGCACTTGTGGCCCCTTGCCATTTACAGCAAGATAGCAACCCCATGTTTAAATTGTAAAAAAATAAAACTGGACATTCTCTCCCCACCCAATACCTTTGTGTTAGAGAAGACAGTACCCTCAGTCCTGAGAGACCTCTTAGTCATCTGGCCTCAATAAAATATTATCTCTATATTGTCTGTAATTCAATCTTGTCTCTGGGAACAGAACAAATGAGGAAAGAAAGACTATGGGACATTGGAAAAACAGGGGGAAAGTGCAAAGGGATGGTAAAGAGGAGACATGCAAGGAAACCTGATTAATACAAAAATCACCCTGGAAAGCCCTGAAGTATTCTGATTTCTACTGTCTTATTTATACATCTTCACATCATTTTCTGTTTATTCTAGAAAATGTTGATTGCTCCATACTTTGCAATTACTAATGGCTTTAATAGATTAAATCTGTGGTAATGTCTCTGCAACCTAAAAAAGCTGGGTAGTTTTTAATGCAGGGCATTAGGATTTCTGTTCTTACTGTATTGGCAAGAGGGACTATGACAACAAGGGAAACAATTTTAAGAGCATGCAAACAAAACCCAGGAAAGACCTGTGAGTCTTCTAAATAAAATGAATTTATAATGAAATGGTCTTCACAAAGAGAAGCCCTTACTGCTTCACTGAATGTTATTTTCTAGAGCTATTTGACAGTGTTGCACTTATCTTGGAATCTAGAGAACAAGGAGAAATGATTTTCATTTCTTTTCCACTAAAACATTCCCTTGATGTTTGGGTTCAGTTTTGATGATACTCTAATAGGTTGTTGCACTTCTATATACAGCTTCCATTTTAAAATCTAGAGTATCATATATATCCTGAACCCTCACATACCCACATGGTGCTGGTCAGCAGTGATACCCTTGAGTCACAGGAGTGGAAACTGAGACATTGAAAGTGATTTCCTTAGTATGCTCCAATACATCTGAGGCAGAGTTGAGAGAACAGTCCAGCAGATTTCATCCTGGTTTGTATTTTTTTTCCTCCACATGTACTGTGAAGCTGGATATCCCCTCAAATTACTGGGATCCCCTCTGCTTTTCTTGCCAGACGAAAAGCCTAGGTTTGCAGAAACATCTCAGTGATGAGATGAATGGAAAATACTGATAAGCCTGTCAATGGATTGGCACTGTGTGCAAGTAAAGACAGAACATGGTGTGGGGATCAGGATTTTTGGAGGTGCTTGGAGGTGCATGAGTGGATCTTATTATAGCAGTTTAGGAAAGTACTTGAGCTGGTCATTTAGTCCGAACCAGCAAAATGGCTCTTACTGTCCATGGAAACTGCTGTCTCTTGTGCTTCCTGTGCCTGTGAAGGGGAGGACTTACCCTTGCCTCAGCTGTTCCTGCGCAAATCGTGTGGAACAGAACAAAAAAGCCAGTTTGCTAGCAGATGTGGCTGAACAGGCCACGGGGCCCTGACAATATGCTCCTGCAAAAGGGGCAACCTCTGGCAGAAAGTGTGGTTAGCTGGAAATAATAGTATTTTATTATGCTTTTTGTGCATATATGGAGCTGAAGAGTTGAAAAATAACGAATGTATTTCCACCCAAAAAAAATCTTGTGTTATGTCTGAATGAATTGTTTCAATTTATGCCTGTCTCCTGGGCTCTTTAAAGTAGGTTTTTTACTTTTTCTTTGCAGAATTCTGAGGAAGAGCTACTAATCAGCTTGTAGGTATACTTTCTCCCCGTTATGTGTTTGCATACTGTAAGCTGCTTTCACTTCTAATTAAAATCATTGTGATTGTTTTATGAAGCTGTTTTTCAAAACCTCTGGCACTGAGCTGTGGACAGAAAAAGATCTGAAAACTTCAATAATATGTTACACAGCACATTTGAAAAAGCTTTCTGAATTGCTTCTTCCTTGCCTGTAAATCTTCCCATCAAATCCCCTTTATATGCCCATTGCTAGGCACCAAATAAGTAACTATTATGCTTCTTTGCTTTCTCTGCTGCATACCCATAAATGGCTACTGCCTGTCTTTCTGAAAAGACAAGAGATCACTTTATATAAGATCCAATGCAGGCAGGAAAGAAGAGGTAAAACCATGTGGTCTCTCACACATTTTCCTTTTTTGTCATCTAATGTACTTAGCAGGAGGAATAATTTTGGTCTTTTGTGTGATAAATGTGATAGGATTTAAATATGAGTCTATATCCACAATACCTTCAATGCATTGTCCTAGAATACTGCAACAGATTTAATAACATATAGGACTGGATGGACAAAGACCTATTTGATCTTTTTCCATTAGCTTTACTCTCAATGGAGCCCAAAGCAGGAGGTTTCTTTTCCTCAAGCTTCAAGGGGCTGTTTTATGGTTTTTGCACACTGGTCCTCTGCTACAGCAGAAGTGGATGCCAGCACCTGATCTTACCTCTGAGCTGAAGGATCAATAAGAAGAATTAGCAAGAAGTTGTTTGTGCTGTATTGGACCTCATTATGAGTTTCCCCCATATGCTGGAAATCATAATTTTTTATGGAACAAATCAGTTTCTGCAAGCAACAATTACATGAGTGTTGTGGTTTTAGTAGTGGGGAGGGGGCCATAAAGACGGCTCCTGTGAGAAGCTTCTGGAATTCACCATTTCCAGCAGAGCCAATCTCAGATGGCTCTGAAGATGATGGACATGCCACTGGCCAAGTCTGGGTCAATTAGAAAGGTTGGTTATGCCTCTGTGATGACATATTTAAGGAAAAATCAAAACAAAGCGTGAACGCAGCTGCCTTTAGTTAGAGAAGGAGGATGTGAGAACATGTGAGGGAAAACAACATGGAGACACCAAGGTCAGTGGAGAAGAAGGGGGAGGAGGTGCTCCAGGTGCTGAAGCTGGGATTTCCTCTGCAGGCCATGGTGAGGTGGGGTGTTCCCCCTGCAGTCCATGGGATCCACAGGGTATGCAGAGATCCACCCGCAGTCCGTGGGTGAGGTGTCAACATTGGAGCAGAGAGATGTCGGAAGCTGCAGCAGCCATGGATGCCAGAAGAAGCCACAGCAGTTGCAGCCCAGTGAGAGATAGAGACCGAGATAACGTCCCACAGTTTATGGAGGAGGTGACCGCGATGGAGCGAGTGGATGTCGGAGGAAACTGCAGTCCAGGTGGGAGGCCCAGTTGGAGAGAGAGGGGCCTCCTGCTTCCATGCTGGAGCAGTTTGTCCTTGGAGGACTGCATCCTGTGGACAAGAAAACCCACGCCACAGAAGTTCACAGAGAACTGTCTCTCGTGGGAGGGACCCCATGGCAAAAGCAGACGAAAAACTCCTCTCCCTAAGCAGGGGAAGAAGATCCTGGAAATAAACTGATGAACTGACCTGAACCCCCACACCCTGCCCCCCTCGCACCGTTAGTGGGAGGGAGGGANCAGTTCCCCCCACCAGTTCCCCCCCTCCCCCCGTTCCCCCTCCCGTTTCCCCCGTTCCCAGCCCCCCCTTTCCCCCCTTCCCCCCCCCCCCCCCCCCCCCCCCTTTGCCCAGCTGTGGCGGGGGAGGGAACGTGTGAGCAGCTGCTGTGGGTGCGTGGCACTTAGCCAGGGTCAAACCACGACAATGAGGGAAGCTAGAACACAGATTTTCCTGTTGGAAGGTGTGGGTGCCTGAGTTTCATCTCCTGCCTGCTGTCTTCAATTTACTCATTCAAAATAATGTTGGTGAAAAAAGGAAAATTTAGCCCCTCACAGGAAACACAGAAGTGCTGACTTTAACAGTTGCTCTTTGTCTGTCTAGTAGGTGATCTCTTCCATCTCTGTTTTCATGGTGCTTAATAAAGAGCAATGGTATGGATGCTTCCTAGAGGATTGTTGAGCTGGGGCTAGCCAGTGATGTCAGTGCAGGTGTAAAACAGTAGTGTTCATTCAGTGAAAAATATTTCTTTAAATACACAATTTCTGTACTTCAGCTGACCTCTGGAAGTATTCTAATGGTTTTCCACTTGGAAGAATCTAAGCATAGCAAGTTTTGAATTTTAAAAAATTCCATTCAGCAGATTCCCCTGTCTTTTTGCTGCATCTTGTACTGTTTGATTCTCTTATTAATGAGAAAGAAGTCACTTAGCATTGTTAATTCCTTCATCTTATGACTCTTCAAAACATTGAATAATAAGGACCTATTGTGTTCTTTATGGTTATTCTGGGTAATAATAGTCCTAATAGTTATTTGTATAATATTTTTTTTATAAATTCCTCACCTCTACCCACAGATTTTAATGCTTGGATGACTTGGAAAGAAGTGACTCACCGTTGTTAGGCTAACACATTTTATAATAATAACTTATGAACTTCTTAGGCTTTTAATACCTTGTGGCAGGACATACACATGTATCCTGTAACTATATTTAAAAGTTTTCTGCGTATTCTTTCCTGCTTTTACACTTGATGAAATCTCTCGGGTGGCCCAGCTGTTTGTGGGCCTAATATAAAACTGGAAAGTGCACATGACTAGATACAGTTTTTAAAAATCATGGATGTGATATAGATGGATATTCATGCAGAGATTTTAGTCTGGTTGCATCATCTCAGGTGGTGAGCATAGCAGAGCCAGAGCCTGAGACAGGGGAAGGCACAACTATGGACCTGGAACAGGGTAATGTAAATACCACAAGAGTACCACAGGAGCAGGGTTAACTACAAGAAGGTGGGTGAGTGTAGGACTGCAGCCTCTTTCCTTCTCTCATTCAGTTCACGCTTTAGTGTTAAGAAGTACTCATAAGTTAGGTTTTTTTAGCGGTGTGTTTTGTTGTTTGTTTTTCTTAAAGGAAATTCTAAGAATATAGTAAACTTCAGTGTGGATGGGAAACAATAATAAAACATCAAGTCTACTACATGGTCTCACTGAAGCCTTCAGATTCAACAGAAACTCTGATCTGATATTACATACTAACTGGCCTGGGCTCCTGGAAAGTTGTGTGATCCATTTAATAATAATAATACTAAAATAACTATGTTTCTCTTGCTTTAGAATTTTGCTTTGGAAATTTCATGGTGTGGTCATATCTTTTGTTCTTGTTTTTGTCCTGCCAAGCAAGCCTAAAGTGTGAAGATGAATGGCTTTTGGGGCCCTCCATGTAACTTTGTTTGATCTCTCCATTGCAGTAAGCAAGCCAGAAAAGTCTTGGCATGGTTTCTCTTCCTGTTTCCTTCTTTTGGCAGCAGTACCTGGTGGGAAGCAGTACATCAGGTTTGCTTTCCCTTTCCAATCATACTCTCTATCTCAAGGCCTAAATGTTGTGATTCAGTTTGTTCTACCACTGCTTTCCTCCTCTTTACACAATCCTCTAAGGGAAAACTACCAAACAGCTGCCTTCATTAAGCTGGACCTCTGAAGCGTACTCAGGCAAACCACAAGTCACTCATAAATGAGGAGATACTGCCTTTATGCTATAGCCCTTTGCTGTTAGATTTCTATTGTTTAGCTCTCCTATGAAAATCTTAAGAATACTAATAGTATGATGCAGGGTTCTGCTCTGACAAAAGTCCTCTAGAGCAAGCTCTTTAAGGATGGCTTGTGAAATGGTGAAAATTAGTAAAGCAAAAGACTGCATTATGTTTAGAGCTGAAATGAAGCCTGTACCTTCCCATCCTTTGGAATATTTGGGAAAGGAAATAAAAAAAACCCCACCCTATTCTGCATTGAAGCAGACCTTTTGAAATATTTGTAGAAAGAAAAATCTGGGAAAAAAAGGTCTGAAAATTTGGAAATTGGATTCTTGCATACCATCCAAATCCCAAGCTGAGGTTTGGTTCAGCTGAGGTCTCTGGGCTGCCAGCTTTATGATGAATGGGCAGGATAGAAGTCCAAAACTCCTGAGACTACTTGCTTTGTCTGGGATCTTGGGGAACCTGGAAAACATTTTACCTTGCTTCAGAAGCATTTGTCTTCTTCTACTAATTGCCTCATTGTTTTTACCCTGTTTTCTTTTTATCACTGTAATAAATACAGCCTAGTACAAGATCTCTTTTTTAGTCCGTTCTACAGGAGACATAGAAAGAAGATAATTATTGAAAGCTCTCCTATTGCAAAGTTCTCTGTTATTTGCAAAACTTTAACACCATGCAGATCTGTAAGACCTCAACATCTTTCTTGTCTCAGGTGAAAAACAAATCCTGTTTGATGACTGACCTTCCTAGGAACAGAAGCTTCTCCAGAAAGACATTAGATCTATTGGTTTCCAGCTGCTGCTAGGTAAAAATCATTATCAGAGCAAGGGAAGCCTAGTTGCACTGGCTGCTTAGCTCAATGAATGTATTTCTTAGAATAAACCCTGAAATAGTATGAACCAACATGGACATAATGTAATTGCCTCGCAGGCCCTTTGAAGGGAGAGGGCTGTAGTTCATTATGGATAGGATTTACTGAGTAGAAGTCAAGTAGTTATATATAAAAAACCCCAACACAACACGTCAGAGTTTAGACTTACTTTATTGTCTACCTGCTCTTGGAAGAGGAGTAGACAGTACAGGGTTAGAAAGCCTTTCCCTTGGTAGGCAAGTGGCTTTCATTCTCACTTTGTGTACAAATGGACTCAGTGTGTGCTCAGTCTGCATAATGGATTAATTCCATTAATCAATTTAATTCCTCATTAATAAAGTAGCTAGTGATTGGCTAGCAACACCTCATACTGCAGTTGGATTTTTGGGGTTGGAACAGAAGTGGCATATGACAGGAGAATATCCTTGGATATATCTGGCTGAAATCTAATCCTTTAGACATGTAATTTAAATGGCATACATTTCTTGACATCACTGAACTGGGCTGTGATTTCACAATGTCTCCCAGCACTAGACTGGCATGAGACTTCTCAGCCTTGGCATTGTGCCTCTGGCTCTGATAGTACCCTGCTGCAAAAAAGTGCACTGAGAAGAAATTTTTTTTTGCTATGCTGGCCCAGTTGAGTTAGCTGCTGGTAAAAAGCAGGAAGAGAGAGCAATGAACCAAGACCTTCCCCACCAGTAAAAGGAGAGAAAATTGGTTTCTTGTTCACTTTGAAATGCAGATTTTTGTCTGTGGGCAGCCTTTGTAATAAGAAGACTTCTTGTCCCACCTTTCTCACCAAGAGAGGTCCTAATGGGTATGCCTAAGTCTGTCTCGGCAGCTTCAAAACAATGTGGAAATCCTCTGAAGCTAGTAGATAATTATATTCTGTTATCACAGCTTATGTTTATTTCTGTCCAAAACAGCTGAAAGGAGAAAGAAAGCATTTCTCTATGCTTTTACAAGAAAACTATTACAGCTACTGGTATATCTGAGACTAAAATGAGAAACAGCCGTTTGAGAAACTTTTGTAATTAATGCTCACTTGTTCTCTCCTTATTAGCATTTCCCACCCCCAACATCCACACACATACACATGTAGCTGTCCTTCTCCAGCTCATATTAAATTCTGTCTTCTGGTGAAACACAATATATAGCAGGATGTAGAGCATGAATCTGGTAAGACTGTGCTTGGTAATCCAATTCTGGTGTTGTTTGTTTCTTATCCTTTATTGCTCTATTTTGTCCTTATTGACACTCCAATATATTGCCTGTATTATTTTATATTCCGCAAGCTTTCTCTCTAATAGCTGGGTATGCCCAGCAGTTACTGCCTCTCAGTTCTCTTCCTTTTCTTCAGAACAGAAAGTTCGGGGTTTCTGTAGGCTGCGATGCACCATTTATAGTCCTCCAACTTTTTGATTGCAGTAATCACCCAGCTTTGCAATATCAGGGCTTGCATGAAAGCATCCCATGAGGACCAGGTAGAGTGGGTTTCTCTAGATTCAAGTTGAATAAAATCCTCACTATTACCTCTTACATAAAAGTGAATGTGGTTGATCTTCAATTGGATGTTGAGTCCTTAAATGAATGCTCTGTCATTTTGTATAACTTTACATTTTGTACTTTTTTGTTCCTAAAAAACAATTCAAGTGGTGATCTAGGGTATACAGTATTGTTCAGGTTCAAAAGTACAGCATATGATATCAAGAATTCAGATACGAAATGGCTGGCACACTGATGACCAGGTTTTGTAGATAAGTTTAAGGAACAAACCTAATTTTAATTAAAATAAATTATAATGAAATTGGAGTTTTTGATCACTAATTGTCCAAAAAATGACTGGAAATTCTGAAACTTTGGGATTTGCACAACAGCTCTGTCCATTGGTATCCAATAGGCACATCCCTATCAATTACTTTGAGCTAAGGTTTTGTTTCAGTCTCTGAATTTACACTGTGTGAAATCAGTAAATGTTGTGGAAAAGAAGCAGAGGATAAATGCTGAAGGTGTGCCATTATTGCGAAGCTGAGGTAGTATATCTTTACAATAAGTCAATACAGCTCAAGAGATTGAGGTTACGCTGACATTGCTTACACTCAGGTGGCTGCATCTGTGTCAGAGCTATGCTCGCTCATTTACGTATGAAACTGAGACTTCTGGGGCTCTTACTATCCCTGTTGCTAATGAGCTGAGCTCTTTTATGGTGGCTTCTCTCTCTGATCCCACCAGAGCATTAGGGGAGGAAGTAGAGCTGGTGGCTTTGCAGTCATGTTTGTTTCCTTCCCCTCTGAAACATGACTGTGAAGATGGCTTATTTGTACTTTTTGAGCTGGCCTGTATAAGTTAAAAGTTCTTAACAACACACAAAAACAAAGAGTTTTTAAAATTTTCTTTTTTAATTGGCAGCTGAATCATTATAAGCAAGTTGCTCAAGAGAGCTTGCTTAGAGAGACAGAGGTTGCCTTCTTGCCAGGCAGGAACATTAGCAGAGTCACCTGAAACTCATCTTCAAGAGGAAGGGTCAGGACTGTGTTTGGATGTTTGGATGAGCAAGTATATTCTCTCCCATTATGGCTGCTGGGTTTTGGGGTTTTTTTGGTTTTTTTTTAAACTTTATTCAGACGTGAGAGTTTTGATGTTGCTCTCTCAGGAGAAGTTTTTTTGTCATCGCCTGTGACTACAGTTCCCCTGCAGTCACTGGCACATACACATTTTTCTTAAAGTTTTTGCATGTGTCTCACATCACATCGACAAAGGCCTCTTAGACTGCCAACCTCAGCTGTGCCCTTAGCATACCTGCTGAGCTGAGAAGTCATGACTTTTTTTCATGTTTTTTTTTCTCTGTGCTTCATGGTTTGATGTGTATTCATTTCATGTTTTCAGCTCTTCTTCCTGAGAGCTTAAAAACTTACTAGAAAAGAAACAAGAAACATGAAAGATGCTTATACAAGTCCTCAGCTGCAGTTGTGATTAGAGTGCTAAATTAATGATATAACCCTAAGAGGTGGCAATGCCACAGAGGTACGGCCACATCCGTTCACCAGACCTAGTGAGGGCAGTAGAAGAAAGTGTGGGGATGGCCCCAGCAAGAACGTTGTACATCATTATGACACTGGAGAAGCTATCCTTGTGGGTCAACAGCTTGTGCTGTGAAGAGATAGCTTGAGACTTGGAGGTGTCTGTCCACAGATTTGAAGACCACCGTGGTATCTCTGTGTTCATCTCCTGCATAATGCAGCCCATACTGGAAATAACTTCAGTTTGAACAGATGTAGCTCGTCTCCCAAGCTTGCCTCATTGTCTTCCTCTCCCTGAAGGCAGTGCCCTCCACTGCCTCTCTTCCTTGGTGGCATTTTCCTGGTAAGCCAGGAAAAGCCTTTATCTTCCTCCCTCCTCCCCAAGCCCTGCTCCCCACTGGTGCAGCTGCCAGGCTGGAGAAAGGCTGGTATGCAGGGCTGAGTTCTGTTGTGCTGTGGTGAGGAGGAACAAAACTGGGATACAAGCAGTAAGCAGAGATCTCAGTGGCACTATTGCTGGCAGCACATGACAACCCCACCCATGTGACAACCCTTCTCTTGGCAGTAGGAGTTCTGTAGGCATGTGGTGGTTATTTAGGCTGTGGCGAGTATTTGTTTTCCCTTCAGATACAAAATAGGCAGATTACTGCTCACTGCAGGGTGCTGACCTGTGCAGCTCACTGCTGTGCTGGTGTCTCGCTCCAGGTTTGTTTTTTTGTTTTGTTTTGTTTTGTCATTGCCATTGTATTAATATTAATGTTATTTATTAAGGAATACAAAAGCAGCAAAAATCACCTGGGTCACCAAGTCTAGGCTTTCTTGACTGCAGGCAGACAGAGAGAAGAGATATTGATCTGGAGAACATCTGCTTCTCTAGCTTTGCAAACACTCTGTCACATGCAGGGTGGCTTTTGGTAATGAGGGTCAAGACTCACTTCTGTCTAGAGCACAACAGTTCATATGGATTTCACCACCCAGATAGGCTATTCATTTAAATGCTAATAAGATTCCTGTTTTCTTTTGAAATGTAGAGAGGATCTTTCTTCACCCTTCTGTTGTTTACAATCTTGCCTTAGCAGTTCAGTCCAGTATTCCAGATAAGAAACACTTGATTTAGCCAGGGTGAAAGTATCTTCTAGATGCACTTTTCAGAGTAGTGTGTGCTGGATCTGAGCAGTTCAAGCATGGGCAGGAGAACTCGCTCCACCTCTTTGAACTTGTTCCATTGAGGACATCAGCTTTTGTTCTGCTTTCACAGCTCTAGTAGTGAGAACAAAGGTCTATTCTACCCAGACAGGCTCTTATGTTTTACCCAGGCAGTTTCCTACAAAGATGGCAAATGCACCTTTAAGGGCTCCACAAGCAGCCACTGGGGACTTGCTGCTCAAAGAGGGCAAATACAAGATAACAACAACATAGTTTCCATGAGAGCCTGACTCCACTTAGAAAAGGATGGCGCTTTCCCCACAGTGTTGAGCTGGACCAGAAATAGAAGCAGGCTGCCTCTGTGTACCACGTGGCTTTAATGACTTCATAACAATGACATGAGTAACCCTGTGAGTATGCTGTAAGATGACAAGAAACTGGATGTAGTGCTGTACATGGTCTTCTCATTACGTATTCTAGATGCAGTAGGTAACAGAACATGGGTCCAAAAGTATATAATTTAAATAAGGCCCAGCTATTTTACATTACTCTGATGCGTCTCTTGGGAATATACATTAGAATTAATAGAAAGGGAAGTAGAAAGGTCCTGCTAATATTATTTCTTACAGTTTTATTCATTAGAGTGATCCAGAGGTTCCACTTTATCTCAAGCCCCATCTATGATCACACATATATGTGCATTAAATAAAGTTCCTGACATCACAGCCTCAGGTTATAGTATAACCCAATGATAGCTCTGTTTTGGGTTTAGGGACAACTGCTGTCTTCCTTTTCAAGCAGTAGAAGTGGTTAAACCCTTTGGGACATTGTGATACCTTGCAGATGATTTTCTATATGCATATTAGTGCCCAGGTCAGAGGAACATCCTGGACCCTTCAGGTATCCATGATACAGAAGAACCACTGAGCCTCAGAAATGACGGTGAAAAAGACATAAAGGAAAACTTTGAGCACAGGTATCTTGAGTAAACCTGAACAGACTAGAAGAGTCTTTTCAGATTGTATGCTGATAGAAAGATACCAGTGAAGATGAAATCTCCTGTCGTGTGACACCCTCAAATCCGGAAAATGGGACTTGGTGTTCCTTGTCAGAAAGCAGCTTCTATAATAGATACCAGGCTCCGCTGCCAAATGCTTCTTCCTAATAAAACAATTTGCAAGATCCTAAATTTTGGGGAACTGTTGAGTTCAGAGAGAGTAGCAACACAGCTGAAAGTGTGATGTAAACAACATATGTTAGATGTCTGATGTGTGGAGCTGGTTTGTTCCACACAAAGTGCTAGAAACTGCATAGAACATAGGAGCCCAATTTCCCATTTACCAGTGCAAAAGAGCACTAAAAAGCAGAAAAGTGAATCTCTGTTGAACTTAAACTATCTTTTTACTTAGAGTTGATTTTTCTATAGTTTTTAATAGGTTTTTCTCCTTTTTTAAAATTCTTTTCTGTTGGATTTTTGCATAAAGGAAATCAGTATGTGAGTTATATTTGAATGAAAAGGTCCAGTCAGAACATAAACTCAATAATTAGCCTTGGAATCCTCTAAAATAGCTTTTATCACCAAAACATAGTCATCAGGCTTAAGCGAGTTGTCTAGGTACCCTCCATAGCTAGAAGAGGGCTATCCCATGAGGGTAACTTGGCCCTTTTTAGAAGGACTTTTAAAATGAGCAAGATGGTTTGTCATCTGTAGCACCGGTCAGGCCGGCTAGGCCGAGGAGCCCAAAGGAGAGCCAAATAAAAGACCACACAGAGACAGCAGACGGAGAGGGCAAAAGGAGAGAGAGGGCAGAACCCTCTGCCTTTATTTATATGTTTTTACAAATCACCGTGGATTGGAGGTAGAAATCACCACCTCTCAATTCCATTGGTCAAGGCATCAATCTATCATATTTCTCTACCCAGGATAGTGAATGATAAACAACAGAGACAGTTAACAAAACATAGATAGTTGTTAAGAAACCATGGCCATGTTTACAGAAGAATGTGTGAGAAAGTATCACAGCAAAGAGAAACACTGAGAAACTGCAAAACTCAGGACAACAGTCATCCAAAGGTGATTTTGTCTGTCTTTGTTACAGAGAAAACTTTGGATGACTTGTTAATCCTACCCTTTATATAACTTTGATACTCTATATATACATCTTATGCTTACCCTTAATATAGTCAGAGCTAGCTGAGAGGAATCTTGTCCTAAAGTGTCTAAGAAGCCTGTGTTTGGGAGTCTGTGTGGGCAGAACTGATCACAGAGCAGTGCTGGCCATGTTGCTGCTGGGTGAGTGACTGTTTTACAGTCCAGCCTTTCCAGGCCTTCAGCAGCCTGGGCAGGGCCCTCTGCTTTCATGGCACCCAACAGTGAATTACTGCCAGAGCACTGAAAAGTCCTCTGCAAACTGTTATACTGTTATTTTTCTCAGTCTTGACTTGCGTGTTCTCAGTTGATTGCAGTTTCTGCTTTGTCTTCAGATTCAGATTCAAGCACTGTTGTATTTGCTGGTTTTCTTATGAATTGTGCTGCTGGTGCTCTGACAACTGAGTGCTGCCTTGGTAGTGGCATTACTGCAGGGCATTTGTGCTGTGCCTGCAATGACAGGGCCTGACATTCAAAGCTTGGCTTCATCCAGTTGCTTGAGGGGGGATGAGACTGAATTCTTGCCTTCAAGCTGCAGCCTTGATGCTAAATCTTTTAAGGAAGTCTGTATCTCGGATGTGAGAGCTCCCCTTCTTCCTGCTCATTGGGTGGTAGGATCTGCCACAGTGGTTTGACTTTTACAATGCCACAGGCAAGAGCTGCTGCTGCTTTTTACATTTTTACCTGGATCGTTGGCATTCTGCCTCTCTGCTTTTGAGACTCAGATTAGGTATCAGATTCAAGAGGAGGCTGTAAGACACAGAACCATGCAGACTGCTTTCTAAATCAACCCTGATTAGACATGAAAAATTAACTTCTCTTACACATAATATATATTTATGAAAGCATTGTCTCTCTGCAAACAGTACCATTTTTACCAACGTATAATAAGTCAGTCAAAATGGATCATTCTTTGTGTGTGTATTGTTAAACATTCCTGCATTTTTAAAATTTCTGAATGTTTATTTTCTGTGTGGGGATTTTTTGTTGGTGTTTTTTCTTTCTTTTTTTTTTTTTACTTGATACAATTGATCTTAGTGCCTTGTTTCCGATACCTAGCACTTGTCCTGCAGAGGAGAGAGACAGAAATAGAATGTCAGATCCCTGCTTGGCTGGGAAGGCATTTGTTCCCTTGTAGTGATGAAGAGGGTGACAGCTACTCAAATGGTGCTGCAAGCAGACATGTGAGGGAAAACCCAAGCCAACTGTCATTGCAGACACTGTAGCAGCCTTATGCATCAGAGGAGTATAAAGAACTAGAAAATTGTTCAAAAATTCATGCATTCTCTCCATCCAAGTAAAAATTCGACGTAAGCATGTGGATGTAAATGAAAACCTAGCCTGATCCTGGGCTCTCTGTGGTTACAGGTCTCCTCAGAGAGCTAGCTTGCTGCCTTGTTTCCTCCCTTTGCTTCTTCACCCTGCTCCTAGGAGAAGGAAAAGGATTTTTTTCCTTTCAAGTTTCCCACACTCTACTTTGACCAGTTAAGTCTTTAATAATTCCCCATTTCTTCTTACCCAATTACTACTCTTTTTTTTTGTTGTTTTTTAGGTTTTTTTACTGCTGAGACCTAACATAATTTTAGACCATAAATAATACTTTTAAACAACTTTTCAGGACTGTACTCTGCATTACTTCACTACCTCTTGTCTCACGGTCATTCTCTTCAGCCCCACATGGCACGTGCTCAAAGACAAAATGAGAAGTTGTTGAGTACCTCGCTGCCCTTTTGTATTGGCATTTTGAACATGTTAATATATTTTGAGTCTACAAGTGGCCTCACAGCTTATGTCTTTTGAGTCTCTCCAAAGAGAAGGAACTTCTGAAACTCATGTCTTTGAGCTCTAGAAGTTGTGCTGAATGAGTTGTGGGTTTGTTTCGTGTAAGGTGATCTGTAATGGGATCTAAGACCCCTTTTGCAGAGCTTCCAGTAAATCATGCACAGCTCCACTCACTGTCCTCTGTGCTAATCCTGCCCAGCCCTAGATGACAAAGGCAAAAAGAGAAAATTCACCTCTGAGAGTAAGAAATACCTAGAATGGTTTTACTGGAGCAATGAGAAGCAGAGGTGGCCAGGCACACCCTTATGCTGGCAATCTCAGATGGGAGCACCCTACAGTGGGAGTGAGTGGCAAATGGATTTTGGGGAAAGTAACACTCCACCACCCCTGGAGCTCTGTTAGTAGCCCTGGCTGCGGCAGTACTTCAGTCCCTGTCACTGATGTTATTTGCAGGGTTTGGCAGTAGGAATCCACAGAGACTCAAGAAAATATTGTGGACTCCTCCAGCTGTTGCTACATAGTATCAGTGGGGCCTTTGAGACTGGTGTCTTTCAAAATTTCCTATGCTGCTTCTAGTAGCTCAGGAACCTAGAGCCCTTTTTGCATCGTGTTGTCAGGACTGTGCTCTTCAACAAGCCTTCTTCCATGCTGTGGTACAATGCCTGGAAACAGTTAAAGAGGCCACGGGTTAAAATGTGACCAAATAGTAAATGCAACGGGAATGTTAAGACAACTGCAAAGGGTGTCAGAGAGCAATGAGCCCAAGTTCTCAATCATAGAAGCACCTTTGGGTGCTCAATAACAGGTTGCTGAGCTTAGGGCAGAGTTTATTTGTGTTATAATGCTTGGAGGTCCCAGTTGGGAACCAGTGCACAACTGTGCAAGCCAGCATCAGCACTCCCAGATTGATGCCCTCATTCCCCACACAAAGAAATAGGCTCTGCCCTGGTTTAATCCAGGTGAAAATTTGTCAGAGAATTTCCCCTACTGTAATTACATAAGGCTCAGTAAAGCATCTCTGAGCTCCTCACAGGCCAGGTGCTGGCAGAGGCACTGTTGTTGTTCGTGCCTATTGACCATCATCAGACAGTTTTCCTGATGGAAATAGCTGCTCTTAAAGCACTGCCTTACCTAAATTTGCTCCACTTGTGTCATGAAAGGAACTGGTGCACAATGGCCTGTTTCAGCCTTTGTCAGAGAGGGAAAGTTGAATCATGGATAAAGCGCACGAACAAGGAGTTGCACAAAATCAAGATAATCCAATATTTGCTGAGTGGTGCTTGTGTGGCTTTTGCTGGGTGCTGTGCGTGCAAAAGGCTTCCAGCCCCAGTGAGTAGTCTTTGGAGTAGTCCTGGCTGTCAGGAAGGCCACTGGTATCTTGCCTGAGAACCAGAATTTCTGTGTTGTGTTTATCTTCTCTTTGTTTGATAAGCAAACATAGATATTTTAAACTCTGCTGTATCCATGTAGTTTTCTCATGGCTGTGGTCTTTCACATAGAGCAAAAGACTATTTGTTCCCACTGTCAGATAACAAGCAAGGGCTGGCTGTACACAAGGAGATGGGACTGAGGTCAGTTTATACTGCAATTTGCACTTGTTAGGTCCCTGAGTTAAGAAAAAACAAAATCACTTGTAGTTTTTTGGTTATATAATGGGGAGAAGATGGATCTGTCCTTGTAAGACTTAGTGCTAAGTACTGCTAGAAACCATCCTGTCTTGGGAGCACTTCTTCACCCTTGGACTAAATGACTTTTTAAAGTTTCATTTCTTAAAGCAATTTCATGCTTTGATAAAATACAGTAATTTTTCTGTGTTGTATGTAGTAGAGTAGCAACTCTTGAGTAAGCCAAATATATTTTGTTGCCTCCCTGTCCTTGCTGCAATACAAAATACCAAAAGTAATTAGTCTTCAGTATGGATGAACTGATTAGCTTTTCAGTTTGGGGAACAGATACATTTTAAAATGAGAGCCTCTGGAGCCATATCTCCCTTCCTTGTAAAAAGCTGATGAACACAACAGCACTAAGTTCCTAATTTTTTTCCCTCTTTTTCTGTGTGTGTCTTTAGTTTACTGTGCAATTTAACAGAGCTATTAAAATTCACTGGATTTGATTTATTATGTGCTCTGTTCCACCTGGGCAAAACAGAACTGTGAAGAGCAGGGGTTCATCATACAGTGAATATGTAGGAACTCCTCCTGATGGAGGGGGTGCTGTGGCTTGGGGCAGGATGGCAGGAGAGGAGTTAGTCATCAGAACCCACACACTTGATTCTGCACTCCCTGCTGTCTGTCTGCAGTGCTACTGAAACAGCTGGACATGGCAGAGCAGCACGAAGAGGCACGAGCAGCCTGTTTGAGGGAGACCCAGGCCAGCTCCTTTCTGGTCATGCTCTGGATTGAGTGTAAGGGGAATGAACTTCCCAGCCCTGCTGTGCAGCTTATGCGGTGCCTCAGTACTTAAAGATCTTCAGAAAAAAGGTACAATTAAGTCCTGGCATTATTCTGTAACTTAAAAATGGTTGAAACTCTGCTTAAACCCAAATTTAATTAATTTTGTTTTAAACAAAGATTATTGTAAAACCTTTATCCAGCTGAAGCTTTATCTGCCAAGTTTCACTGCAGGCTATGCATTTGCATAGCAGAGTTTTACACACTTCTGAAATTTGTGGTTTGCAATGGGAAACCTGGCAGACTTGGTTATATCAGCATTAATAGACATTCAGTATAATTGGAAATACTGTCCTTTGCCAAAAATTGTATCTTAAGAGCTTAATAGATTTTTAAATTTTTTTGTTTGTTTTTTGCTTCAGGTCCTTGTACTTTAGTAGTGGAGATTGCACCTGAATTTATACCTGGGCCATACACGGCTATGAATTCCACTTCTTGCATCTTCTACCCATGAGCTTGGGGTGAGAACGCAGCCCTCCAGTTTAAGAGCACTTCTGCCCAATTTCCCAGCATGGCCATGTGTATGTGAGCAATGGCCAAGGACATTTTAGAACACCCAATTTCTCAGGTCAAGCAGTATGATGCCCTTTGAAAATCCCTGTGTCAGGGAAGAAAGGCAGAGGAGAGGTGGGAGGGATACTCATGTTTCACAAAGTCCACAAACTGCAACCAGACTCAAAAGCGCTTAAATACAGGCTGACTGCAAAAGGAATTCAATATTCCATTCTCCAGAGTGAATGACGCTGATCAAAGAAGCTGTGTCTGAAAAGACAAACTCTCTCCTGTCCCCTTCACTTGCAGACTTGAAGGAAAAAGTATAAGAGATCACTATGCTGCAGGAACTGCCAACCCTCATTTCCATGGGGAAAATACTTTTTTTCCCTGCCAACCTTCTTTCCTTATATCAAAACAATGCTTATTTTTAAAAAGGGAAATGCTTAACTTTACTTGCACTGTAAAACTGGTTTCAAAAAGGGTAAGACAAAGAGTAGAAAAAAACCCACTAAGAGCTGCTAAACAGCTCTAAACAGAGCTGCAAGTGCAATTTCTGGGTAGAGGGGGGAGAGTATAGCACAGAAGTGCAAGTCTGTTCCTGCCTCTGAGCTTCCAACCATACCACAATACCTGTGCTTGTCCCCAGGCAGCTGCTGCTGCTGTTGTCAGAGTCTGGTGAGGCAGACCTCTGGTTTGATAGAGGACAGACATCATGTTGCCTTATTCTGGTAAATGGAGAACAAGATGTTGTTCCTTATTGCAAGGAAAGTCCAGGTGCACCATGTCACAGTCCTGCCCCTGTCATCACTCCCCCTGAGGACTCATCCTGCACACCTGGCTTTCAGGAGCTGCTAAAGTTGTTAGTGCTGAGCACCTTCCCAGGGAGCATTCTGCTTTCCCTGCAGAGCAGCTGCTGCCCAGGAATGCTCTTTGTGGCTGTGGTGGCTTGACATAGATGTTTTCCAACTCCTTATCCCTGCACGAGAGAGGAGAGTATAGGAAACACTTCTGTGCAGAGAGAGAGATCCAATCCTCCAGGCCTTCCAAAGGATCCTCAGAGACATTTACATTTGAAACACCAATGCTGAAAAATATAAAAGTGTAAAACTGCATCAGATCAAATAGTTGTAATTATAGCAAGCATATGATACAAAACCCATTGTCATTTCATCTCTCTAGGGACTACACACTTTTTATTTGAGCCCTATTATTGGTGAAGTATGAAGTCTAAAATTATAATAATTAAAATGATTATAAAATCTTTGGGATTGTATTTTTTTTTTTATAGCTGGGAACAGCCTGTTCATTACTGAACCAAAGATTTGGCTTTAAATTCACATCAGTTTAAAAGATAGTGAGAGGGGGAGTGTGTTAATGTGAATGCAGTGAGCTTGCCTGAGGGCCGGGTCGCCTTTTACTTCTCTCAGGCATTGAGAGGAAGGGAACTGTGGTGAAGGACAGTCCTGAACAACAGGCTGGAAATGTGTCACTGCTTGACCTTCTGGGAACCTGCTGGTGACTTCTACTTTGTAAACATCAAGTGGATGGCTCCTGCAGCCCACAGCTGGCATGTGGAAGCAGGCAATACATTATTTTCATTTTCTGGAAAGAGAGGCTGAGGATGAAAAATTGAAGAGAACCAATCGAGGCATCAGCAGTTGGAGCACAGGAGCCCTTAATGTCAAATGCACCTTCACTGTATTACTTTACATTGTGTGTTTTCTGCCGGTGCTGCTTCTCGTTGCAAAGTCCCATCTCGTTCTCATGGCAGAAGGTGGGGTGTCTCTTGCTGGGCCAGCAGCAACCTCTGCCAAATGTGGTTGCAAATCTCAACCAGTTGACTCTGAGCTTTGTAGGCTGCCAGGACTCAACTGGATAGCTCAAAGAGAGAACATATTGAATGCCTGATACTCAAAATACTTTTCATTTCCAGATTGGCACAACTTTTGGGATGAAATGGCCCCAAAATGTCAACCATGTCAGTTCTGTGTCAGAAACAAATGAAAGCTGAGATGAGTGTTAGCTTTGGGCACCCATCCAAAGCTGTGGGAGAGCAGAGGAAATCTATACCGTAGATTTCAAAGAGCCTATATGTCTGATCTAGGACTCCGTGTCTGTCCTCTGCCGGATCAGGCCCACCTCTGTGAAGAAGCAACTAGGTAGCAACAACGGAATGGAGCAGAAGAGGAGGTGAGAGGAAAGGGAATCAGAGAAACATCGATAAATTCTATTTAGTGAATAACACAATACATGTAGCAGCACAATGGCCNGGGGTGGGGTGTGGAAATAGAGCACCAAAGAAAAGGAAAGGCGGGCTGTACAGCAGCAATCAATGCTGCCCTTTGTGCTGCCTGACATTTGAGGGACTTGTTATCAACGATTGCTGGCTGCTTTATCTAAATGTATCTCCCCAGCTGCCAGGCACAGCGCTGATAGGCAGCGGGACGTGCCGATGGCCCCGGCTGATACCGCGGCCACCCAATTCACCCGCCAGCCTTGCTGTCAGGGGCAGGATGGCTTCTGTCACACCGCTGGCATGCTGCATCTGCTCCTGAAGGGGTGAAGGGGGGAGAAGGGCCATTTCTCCCTTTCGCTCCCACCCCCCCCCCCCCCCCCCCATCATCAGTTTACCAGCCGCTTCGTCTTTTTAAAGGAGAAGGAAGGGAAAAGAAACAGTCCAAACACGGGCAAAATGTAAAAAGTCAAGAAACTTGGGATCAGAAAGGGATGTTTTGGGAAAAGGAAAATTTACTTTTTTTTTTTTTAATTTATCCTGTAATAGCTCTGACATCTGCTGTTCTGGCAGAAATTCCCATATATGTGCTTGCCTTCTCTCTCCTGCTTTACTGCAAAAGAGTGATAAGAATAGTCTAGTGCTTGGCTGCTAGGTTGCCTCGTAGTGTGAAAAATGCCGGTCTAATATTTTTTGTTTGTACAACATATATACGAGTGTCGGTGTAATGCAAGGAGCTGTACGCACAAGTTTGCCTGCAATTACTTAATTAATTTCTTTGTCTGGAAGATGATGAATGGGCATAAAATAAACTTGTGGCATCTCCTAAATCCTGGAGAGTGTATGTATTTAAAAAGAAATAAAAGGGTTGCAGTCTACTTCCATCCAAAAACTATCTGCTCTTAGGTGTAGATGCTGCTTAAAGCCAGTTTAATTATTCTTAAAGTGTAGCCAGTTATTGACACATTCTAAAGTACGAAAGCTCTGAATTTGTGAGGCCTCTTATTCCAAAAGACAGCTTAAATTATTGCCTTTACAGCTAAAAAGGTTTTGAGGTCTGCGTGGAAATGTCAGCTCATAGGTTTGCATGTATATTTACTCTTGCTGGGTGCTAATGAAGCCATTAAAAATGCAATACGGCACAGCTGAAGAATTTCTTTAAAATAACCATTTTCTGATGTCTGTGACTTCTTCTGGTGAAGCAGCTGAAAAACAAAGTAACCTAGAAGCACAATAATAGAGGGCACTGTATGAACTGATCTACTTTTAATGATTCTTTGCCAAAATCTGAAAGTAATTAGAGCTCTCAAAAAATAGATGATTCCAAGAAAATAAATTCTTATCTCTCTCATGTTCAGCTGTTTTATGTTAATTTGTACATTTAGCATAAGTTTATCAGTTACAAACATGATTTTAAGGTGTATGCACATTGCTACCTTGGCCATAGTTGGAATAGGTTTCACATGCATATAGTGAAAACTAATGTTGGTAGTGCATTTTAAGGAAATTCAGGTGTATTTGAAGCATAATTTTCTTCTGCAATCACTTACACCTACTTGTGTCAAAAAACCCAGTGAGGAGAAAAGCAAACATGCATGAGGAGGTGTTAGAAACCATAAATGTCCCTCTGGAGTGCCAGAGACAAAGCCCAGGTACCAATACATACATCTGTTCAATAGAAGACTAGCAAGATATTAATAAAATACAAGATTTGCCTTTGAAAAATGGCACATTTGAATGGTAACACTTCAAGTGTCTAAGCTGAACATGGTAAATGGTGAGGGGTCTTTGATAAAGCTGTGTCTGAGAAAGCAGCATGTTAAGAACCTAGTTCAGAGCTGGACACTCTCACCTCTGCAGTTCCCAGTTTTGTCTGGGTCATGGAATTCTTTGTGGAATCAATGCTACTGTTTTGTATAAGAAATAGGAACAATTTCGCTGTACAGTGTGATCTTAAACAGAAGCTGTTCTGCCTAGCTTCCTCCATAAGCTATCCAAAATATAGCAGAAGTGCTTTTAATAAATAAATGCCATCCAGCACTGGGTGCCTTTGCCTTTCTGCCTGACAGCACTGAGTGAGGGGAGAGCATTCCACACACCCTGTTACTCCTCAGCCTTTGGCAGGTGCGGGCAGCACAGCTCACACAGCACAAGCTCAGTGTGCACATAGTATAACCTTCCTGAGCATTTCTCTTTCTGTGGCATTAGGAAGCCAATTCCTCCCAAGAGCATGTTTATATCAATCTGAAATTCATTTCAGCTGAAATATTTATGATTTTGTGGGGGGGAGGCAGGAGGTCTGGGTGTTGAGTGTGGTCAGATCAAGTTAGCTTCAGCTGGCAAGGTTGACACAAGTAGTAATCTCTCTGTCCTTCCTCCCGTACCTAAACGAGCATTTATTGCAAGCCCTTTCTTAATGCTGTAACATAATTCATTAGGACAGCCTTAATGAGCTGGTAATTAGTCTAGTGGGAGGGGGATGAGGAAGGGAAATAGAAATGCTAGACAGAGAGAAAGTCGAGCAGGCTGGGACACCTTAAAGAGCCCTGAGAGAGCCTTTTGTCAACAAAATGGATCGGGCTTGCAGGCAGTAAAACTTTCAAATGACCTTCGTGTCAAAATATTAGGCAGCTATTTTTTGCTAGATGGTGGTTTCATAAACATAAAAAGCGCACATATCATTCAGAGTGTTGTAAAATTTGTCTCAAAGATGTGGTGTTTCCTTTCCTCCCTTCTTTTTTTATTTTTTTATTTTCTTTTTTCTTTTTTTTTTTTTTTTGTTGCAAGACAAATATCCCCTCTGTGTGGTATGAGTGGGGGATGGGGTAAGGGGAATGGCATCTAATATCACAAACTTCTGCTTAGTCTGAGCATAATGTTAATAGCAGCTCATCTTTGTTCTAATGGTTTTGAGTGCTTGATCTTTCTTTTTGGGGGATGGGGGACGGGGAAGTAAAATATATACAATGGTATACATGCTAAAGACAGATATTGAGATGGTGACATTTTCACTTGTAAAATTCAGGAAAATTACTTAGATGTTTATAATTTGTGGCAAAAGCTAGATGTTAATATTGCTCTGTGATTTATTATACCACAGATGTGGTATAATAAATACATCAAAAACAACAGCTAATTTCTGCAGAAGTGAAGCATCAAAACAGTTGGCTATTTAAGTGCTTTTCTTTGT
This sequence comes from Pomatostomus ruficeps, assembly GCA_013400735.1. Classification (NCBI taxonomy): domain Eukaryota; kingdom Metazoa; phylum Chordata; class Aves; order Passeriformes; family Timaliidae; genus Pomatostomus; species Pomatostomus ruficeps. The sequence goes on along the minus strand of VYZT01014736.1, from coordinate 45,471 downwards.
GAAGTCTTTATTTCCAAGGTTAAATTTTGACACGAAGTTGGAGGGTAACGGGGTGACTATTTTCCACAAGGCAAGGAAATGATTACTAAAAGCATCCACTCATTTTGCACTGAGCTTGTCTTCAAGCTCCTTTCCTTTCTGTCCCTATCTAACAAGCCCCAGAGCAGTGGGACTTCTGTAACTTGGATAAGTAGTAGAATGCTGATAAGACATCACTTGAGTTGAACTATAGGAATGTGCAAGCTGAAATAACCGGAGTAAATAGCCAACTTAATAAAGGCAAAACCCAAGGAGATAGCAGAAGGATGGAAAAATTGACTTACTGATTTATCATGGGGTTAACTATTTCTTTCTCTGCCATCACATCACATAATGCAGAAGTGACAAGCTGTTCCTTCTCTGCCTCCTGTCTTTCAACTGTATTTCCCCTTTGACCACCGGAACCACTTATCACTTGTAAATAGTCATTGCAGGTGATGTACTGGCAGCCAGGCCACTGCCAAAAGCCCAAATCTTCCCCCAAGAAATGGCCATGACAGGTGATCACAGAGCTTGAATAAGGGAAAACTGGGGCCGGGCTTAATGAACATATAACCTAGCCAGCCACCAGCTTGTGACTTGTTGTAACTGCTCAAAATTTAGACAGATATCACATGAAGTATTTCTCATGTGGCTGGAAGTATCAGGACTGATCCTTAGACTTCCAAGTCCTAGTAATTTCCCATCTCTTTGGTGTGCCAAGCAGACTTGCCTATGGCCAGTTAGTGGCAGAGGCTGGAGACTGACTGGGTCTGTGCCCACATGCAAACGCCACATGAGGCTGGCTGCCTCAGGGATCTGCAGTTTAATGGGCTTTCCCTTTAAGATCTGAAGGCAATCTTCCCCACATAAAATGTGAAATGTAAAGACAAATTTAAACAAGGATGAGAGGATGCTTGACTTCTCCTCATAGACCAGAGCAGAAGAAGAAATTTTATTTGGACTTGTTTAACCCTATGTGGTTTCACACTGCTCTTTTATCCATTGTGTGAAAAAGAAAACAATTTGGACTTTCTTTTCCTCTCCTCTACTTTAATTATTCCTAAGTACTTTGCTAGTGTTATAGTGCTCTGTCAGAACTGAATATGGATGACAATCACCTCTGGAGGACAAGTCCTTGAGTTACTAAATGAGGTCCTTTATAAAATTTATTTTTTTAAACTAACAGAAAATATAGAGATGCTGTAAGATACAGTGTAATACACATATTCAGGAAGATTCCAGGTGTGATCAGTTTACCATGGGGCAAAACGTTGGTGTTGCCCTCCAGTGACATTGAATCCTGCTGCCTGGATATATCAAACTTACCAATGAAACTATTCCATGCTTCCTTGTTATTTTTTTTCTTGTTTTTCTCAGCCACTTATAGAAGAGATGATTTCTTTCACCCTTTAACATATTTAGGATGGTCCAGGCCCACCAATAAATTCCAAAGCTCAGTAATGGAATTGGATCTGTTCATAAGGTGCTGTGCAATATTTCTGAGACCCAACACACCTATGACATGATCCCCAAAAAAGTGTCTTAAAAACCTGCTTTTTACAGCACAGTTGAGACTTGTAATATTCTGTCACATAAATACCTGGTAAGGCTGTAGTCTGTGCTTACCTCTCCTTATTAGAAGGTTTTTCTTTCATTCTTTTTTTTTTTTTTTTTTTTTTTTTAATGGAATAAGTTTACTTTTATCCCCCAAACCTTGATTTTGGGAACTTGATTGAAATTTTCTCTGCTGGGTGCCTGCTGCAGAGTGAAGTTCATCATTCTCCGGAAAAACAAATTTTAGCAGGGTTAAGGGAAAATTACATGCTAAATTCTGGTGTCTTTTCTTTGCAAAGACCTACTGTCATCAGCCAAGACTGAAAGACAATATTTTAAGGTGTCTTAAATTGTTTTTAAAGGGATATCTTCTGCACCTTTCTCTCTGCTTTGACAAATTTAGCCAAATTCCTCTGTTTTTGAAAATCTGCAGCATGTATAAACACAACAAACATTTCTCGGGTGACAGGAAGATGTCTTAAGGAGAGGAAAAATAAAGTTGGAGGGGATAGGAAGGCTGAGAGAAGAGCTCAAAGGAGCTGAAATGCTGCTGGGAAGGAGGCTGGCGCAGCACATGTGGGATCAGGCAGGTTTTGAGGAATACACAGGGGATGGAGCTGTGGACCCAGCTTGCCAGACAGGAATTAATTGCCTGTGTTTAAGTGCCTGAGGAATGGAGGAAGGAAGGACCCTGCTGAACAGAGAGGGACTGTAAGGGGGAGGCTAGCTAGATTAGAGCAGATGGTCTTATGTTGTATCAGTAAATACAGTTATCTCTGTCCATCACAGCAAATGCCTCCCTCCCTGCTCCAGAGTACCTGGAAAAGCACCTCAGGTCCTTGAGTTTCAGGATTTGTCTGCTACCGGCAAATAGCCACTGCATCGATTGACAAAGCCCTCCACCCCCTCTGAAAAATCAAATTGAGTCCCAAATTAGTGGTTCCTTTTAGCTTAATATCCCTGTGCCTTGCCTCTATGTACCGTGGAAGTAAATTAACTGTGAATTAGTGCCAGAGCCATAAGGAACTCACACAGAAGTTAATTGTTCTGTCTTCATAGCACAGACTGAATAATGTGCAGCAAAGTAAGAGCTAGGCAAGTACATAGAAGAATACAAACAAAATATTGTAGACATGTGGTCTGTGCTGAGGCAAGAATTCCCAAGGCAAAATATACGATTATGTAATTTAGAGTGGTATCCTAATGCAGTGGCAGTGAGGAAAGGCTCTGCAGGCATCCTTCATTCCAGCGTGTCCTAGCTCCGCTTTGCCTCTAAATAATGATCTTTATCTTACCCATTTTGTGACATATATTTATCATTGCACTTTCCACCTACCTTCTGCACAGTGTTGAGTGTCAGAATTCACTGTGCACCATCCCTCAGTAGCAATGTTATTTTTCTTGCTCTGGAAACGCCAAAGCTAAAGTTCCCCACATAACCGCAACTCTGGTCCCCTGTGTAAACAAATTACAAGACAGTCTTTAATTACATGAGTTTATATTTATTTTTTTTTCCCCTGCTGCATGATGCTCAGAGACATCTGGCCATATCATTCAAAGTGTGGCCCAGGCCTTATTTACCTCATACCATCCAAACAGTGTGCTGAATACAAAATTATTGATTCGTTCTTGGGTGTTTCAGCTGTGCTTCCAGCAGAATGTTTTGAGTACTTAATAGACACATGTGGATTCAAATTCACAGCACCCCTGTGAGACAAGAAGATGACAGTACTGCCATTTTACAGATGGGGAGCTGAGTCACAGGAAGATTAAGGTCAAAGGACCCACTGATTTTGGGGCCCCAGTTTGATGTTTCAGAGTATTTAGTGTTTTTATAGCTCGATATATGTTCAAAGCACAGCTCCCAGAGATTTCAATTACAGCTTCCAGCACTCAGCACTTTGCAAATCAGCCTCCGGGGTTTCAAGTCAGGCATCCAGAAAATGAGGAACACGCAGTTAGTGACCACCTGTGGTTTATAACTTGGCCAAATGTGTGTGGATTTCATGGTAATAGCAAAAGGCACCTCTCTTATTCCTGGGTGATGCTTTTCTCTCTCAATCGAGACAACCGATCCCTGCAGTAAAATACAGTGTTGCTAAGGTCTCTCAGTGGAGCAGTTCTGCACCCTGTGGAGGAGAAATGTAAGGGGACCACTGTCATTACTAGCAAAACAATACTGCTCTCTTTCCTGTAATTTGTGGCAACAGCTGAAATCTCCTTTGTTAAAGTTTTAATGTAGCTTTTCGGTTTCTAAGACACAGCAGCTTACCTTCAATGTCTTAAGTCTCAACAGATAAATAGTGAAAAGTTATGGGAGACTAAAGTGTGACCTTAGACTGGGAGGTAGTGGGCACCACACTGCAGCAGTTCATGTCTGGTCTACTTCCATTGCTCCCTGTCTGTACCCTGAAAGTGAATGGGTGATACACTGGGGCCAGTGCTCTGCTTCTGCATGGTACTGGTGTGGGAAAAAGAGTACTTTTAGCTGTGCTCAGTCTGAGGCAAGTTTTTATGGCTGTCTGATGAAACCCCTGGAAGTGCTAATTTCAATAGAGACCTCCCTGGTAGACCACAATTATAGCCATGCAAGTGGTTTTCATCAAAAACAACAACAACAAAAAAGAGCTGAAATGCCCAGGCATAGGTCACTGCCTTTAATATCATTACCAATAGAAAGATAATGGTGAGCATGGTATGGAGGATGCATTTTATGAATGAAATAATAAATATGATTTATTTTCTTAAAATACAGAGATGTGAAGTTGAATTAAATTGAATTAATCTCGGGATTTTATCTACATTCCACACTTCTCTCTGCTGGCAGATGCTTGTTACTGAATAAGGTGAAACAGCTGATGAAATGAGTTGCAGGTTGCTTCAATTTCACAAGGAGAGAAATACTTGAAATATTAGAATATAGAATTGTGTAAGTTGGGATGAGCTCCGATGTGGGGAGAACAGAAAGTTTGATGCACTAAAGGGTGCAGGTGGTTTGGACTGAGAGAGGAAAACTTTTTTGAGAATTGGTCCTTGGGAACTGGTAAGATCCTAGAAAAACTCAGAAATTATTTCAAAAGAAGTCAGTAGAGCTGGAAAGAAAAACACGAGACACTAGGAATGGACCATGAAGAACTCACAAGAATCCAGTTTCCTTAGAGGAGCAGTACGTGTGAAGTAATGGCTGCTCTTAATTTGCTGGGTTTCTTGTTTACTGTGAATTCACAGTGCTGATGATGAGTCTGTTCCTTAGCAGCAGCATACTTCCCTTGTTAGTTTTTCCACTGTTCCACAAAAAAAAATATGAAAGGGATTGCTGGTGGACAGAGTCAAAGCTCAAGGCAGTGACTCTTCCTGCATTGACAATAGTTAAAATCCAACTTGCACGTTCACCCTTGTCATTACCATCACAGGCCTTTCAAGGTGCAATGGACTCTTCAGCACTATGCCTTATATCATAAATGCTTGGTTATGAGAAGGAAAGCTTAGATCTCAGAGAACGCAGTAGACAGATTTCTTCCTACTCTTTCCAAATCATTCCTCTTTTTGTCTCTAAATTGGAAGGAATGTTCTGAAGAACATTTGATACCATCCATTAGCATTATGGAAAAAGAGAAAATATATCCACAAGAAATGGAACAAGGAAGAAAACATCTTCCTTTCCTGTCCGGAGCTGAATCCTGCTCACCTTTTATGAGCAGCTGCCTGAAATTATTTGCACAGGGTAGACAAGCAGAATTTGTTCCCTGGCAATGTTCAGAGGACTTGGAAGACATGCAGCCAATACCTGAAGGAAATAAATCCAAGCAAAATAAACTTTTTAGCTTCTTTTAACAGCAGTCCTTTACAGGTTGCCTTTAAAAGCCTTGCATTTATGGCATTAATATTTGAGCTTCCTTGCTGTATAATCTGTGCCTGTAAGCTGAAGCAAAACTATGAGTGCCTGAAAAATGCAGAGACTAATTACAGCAGTGTGAAAGTAAAATAATAAGAGCTTGAGAACGTGACTGATAAGCAGTTAGATAGTAGACTAACAAGCAGGATGTCTGTAGTCCATCATAGGACTAATGAAGGTCTCTACATCCTCTGTTATTGCCTGAGGAGAATGTACAGGTGGAAAATATCCCAGAAATGGCATATAAGGATATACACCATGTACTAACTGCATGGTGATATAATGATTGGATTCAGTGAGTGCTTAGCCTATGAATAAAGTAATTACTCAATTATAAAGTGCACACTAGATGCTGATAACCAAGTGGGACATGCTTGAAACAAATGTTTGCAAAGGAGGTGCTGCTTGGTTTCACCAGCCCCACTGAGCTGGGCTTGCAGCCTGCAGCGCTTTATTGGTTTCAGTGCCCCAGGAAGGTGGCACAGCATCACTGAGGTGGACTGGTGCCTGTGGGTGGCTGTCTTGGGAACAGGAAATGGAGCTGCCGCTCTTAGATTTAATGGGAGCATCTGGCTCACATGGTCACTTGCAACCCCTTGTGTCACAGTAATGCAAGAGGACCTCTACTGATAACACCTCTGTGAACATTGATGTCTCTGCTGTATTTTCAACCTCTGCGTACTGGCTGACTTTTCTTAGTAAACATGCAAATTCTGACCCTTTGGGGCGACCTGTTTCAGACAGGGAAATTGGGGAGCTAAGCACTCTGGAAGGCTCAGAAAATGTCAAGAAAACAACAGAACAAACAAGCAAACCCATGACCAGAAAAGATTAATAAAAAAAGGCATTTTGCCCATTTGGTCATAAATAGTACTGTTCAATAGCACAAGAAATCATACAGGCTGTGCAGGGAGACATAAAACCACTGAATTATGTATTAATATGTCATATAAAAGCGAAAAGTACTAAAGAAATACTGTTGGAAAAATAAATAAAACCACCATTAAAAGTGAACATGTCCCATTTGGTCAGTTATGCCAAACATAAAACAACAGAAAGTGCCATTTGGAAGTTAACAACACTTTTAATTTTACTGCTGACTTTTCCATTATAAACCATACAAAGGTGTGGTTAGACCACAGGCTGAGGAATTGATTTTATGTCTGTGCTCATCTAAATCAGTAGGCTTTCAAAATATGTATAGACCAGTATCTGTATATATGTATGAAGGAAGAGAGGAAGAAAGAGTTGGAAAGCTAAGCTTGTGTGAGCTGGCCAATGCTAAAATGGAGCCGTTACCCTCTCAAAGGGACTGTTTGGGTAAAAGGAGCCAGAGCTGAAATCTGCTGGTGGTGGCCACAATGCCAGTCTTCTCCAGTCATTTGGATGGTTGCGTGAACACATGGAAAAGCCATGTCCTGCTTGCAGCAGCCCAGACTGTCCAGCACAGGGGAGACATCGTTCAAAAGCACCAGGGGATGGTATGGCCCTGCTCAAGTTTCAGCTTGAGTTTCACTCTGTCCCTCAAATGTCTCTGGTTTTAATGTGAGATGACAGGTGCTGTGATAGGCCAACCTTCAGGTGCCAGCTATGGAAGAGTGACAGGATCTGGGAAAGGGTTGCCCACATCTACACAGCTGGGCCTGCTCTGGAAGGGCACCAGGAGTGCCCATTTGCCCATGCAGGAGGGCACCTGGAGGTGGCTGTGAGGTGTATCCATCAGGTCCAGGCAGCTCAGGTGTGGACACTGCTTTGAGCCCATTAGCCCTTGTGAGCCTCTCCCTGCTGTGAAGGGCAGGACCACGGCCAGCTGAGGAGCCTCACTGCAAGGGTCGCTTGTCTTGCACACATATCTCAGGAGGGATTACAATGAAAACAAAAATAGGGATGGAGAAAACATTTCGCTGGCAGAAAGCGCAAATGACATGGAAACTGCTAGGCTGCTGCTTCATTAAATACACTGGCCTGCCAGAACTGCATTGCAGATATCTTGCAAATGTGTTTTGAACAGCAAAACTCCCTTTGGTCAACTCCACTGCACTTTGCTTGCTCTTCTCAGCCCACCTGCCATGATGCCAGTAACATCTCTTTTGGGAGAACAGAGGCTGGGAGCAGTGGCAGGGACAGCTGGGACTGGGCACGGTGCTCCAACACCTGCCTGTTCCCCTTCCCCTGTGCCTTCTGCACTGGTGTAAGGCTCCAGACCAACATCTGACAAGGGGCAGCAAAACCTGACAAAGTTCATCCTTCCTTCTGGGGCATGGGAATGCTTGCACAGCGCTCCACAGCTCCACAGTGTCGCCTCTGCAGAGGGAGAAGGGCCTGGCTGGGCTGTGGCTTCAGCGTGTGGATTTTCAGACAGGGCTGCAGGGTCACTTTCAGCAGAGCCCATCTCCAGCACCAAGAGAACATGGAGAACTGGTTTTGTTTTGCGTTAATTTATAGGCCTGGGACAGGGTTACAGAGCATGAGAGGGGAGAGAAAGAAAAAATAGGAAGCAGGTATGTAAATAATCACAATTAATCTGATGGTCTAATGGCCTGCCTGCCTTCCTGCTATAATTTACCATATGCTCTAGTACTTGTGTGAGGTTCCCTGGGTCATGTGTTGTTAGTTTATGTAAGTGTGCACAGACTTTTGGCAAATTTGTATTTTTATTATGTAGAAGCTAACATTTAGCTTTCTTGTTGTAGGTATGTTGTAGCATATGTTAATGTTTATGTTGCAGGGAAAATGAATCTCTTGGCTAGAAAATAGCTTCTTCTACTATTCTAGTGATTTGTTATTTTGACCTTTTTTGTAATGATGTTTTGTCAATAGCAAAGCTGAGTGGGACCGACCAGGTAAAGGCTAGTTATTTGTGTGTGACCCACATGGTATATAGTTTCTTCTGGGTTCTTGAGGAGATAATCACATCCAGGTATGATTCAGAAGATCAGTCTGAATTGGAGGGAAATGATTTCTCAGAAGTGGGTATGAAATAGGAAGTAGTTTGGTTTTCCTTTAGTTTTTTCCTTTTTCCTCCCAATTTAAGTTGGAAAAACCTATGTATGACAGGCATGCTATAGCTTTTTTTCTTAGTTTTCTGTGTATATATGTTACCCTTAGCAAATTTTTTAAAGACAATTTTATTTTTAGCTTTGTCATAGTAGAATCTTCAATGGTTTCAGTGGGAAATATGTTTACATCATTGATATCTGTTTTCTCCAGGGCCAGTAAATAGGATCCCACAATATATTATTGATGGACCAAGGCCAATATGACATGCTGTGATTTTCCACAATTAGTGATATAAAACCGCCTTAATTCTAGAAGAAGTTTGAAGTGTTAAAAAATTTGGGGTCTAATTTTTTCCCAAAAGCCAGTGTGAGAAATGTAAAAACTTCTCTGAGTTCCATGGTACCTGGATTTGGCATAAAGCTTGAGCCAGCCCTAATTGCTGGCACACAGCCAAGGAAAGAAGGAAGTCCCTGCAGGGGGCTTCTCTTGTGTCCTGACACTGAAACGTGTCCTCTGTAGTCCCATGGCTGGAGCAAGTGGACACAGCTCAGAGTAGCTCTGTGAGACCGCTCCCATGTCTGGAAAAGCCATCTGCATGCTAAAGGGGAGAGTGGGAGAGGTCTGCCTTTTCCCTTGGTTCTCACTGATTTCATTCTACATCATTCCCATGTGCTATGACCCTTGGTTTGTTTTTGGAAATATCTGTCTTCCATATTCACAGAGAAGTCTGATTTCATTATCTGCAGTCCTGTGACTTTGTACGTTGTGTTCAGGTCAGGTTCAGTAATTATTGTCTATAAGTTAATAGCTGTGGGGTTTTATGACCTCATGTGATTTCTTAGGCAATGCATTTGAATTCATAATGAATAGTGATAAAGGGTGCTTTTGCCTGTGTGACTATTTGCTTCTGCACTTGAAGCACCATTAGTGTTGTTCCTTGTAAGTACCATGCAAACCAGACCAGGAAAAAGTGGGGAAACCTTTTAAGTTCAAACATGAAATTTCCTTGGACTCCATGGCTCTATGAGAAATTTTCCCTTTATTTCATGCAACCTAGCTTTGACTGCAAAACACACACACACACACACACACACATCTAAAACTATGCTCTCTGTCTTGAAAATAATGGGGCAAATTATGATGAACATCCAAAATAATTACTACTAGAAGGATTAGAAAAGAAAGTGTTGAAATATCCTTTTAAGCTTGATGTGACAGTATTTACAGAAATGAATGTTTTCTGAATCTCTACAATTCATGTGTTCCAGAACTGCTGAACATAGTATGAAAAGACCGTGACACTTAATGATTTATAGCACTATGGTGTTTCCGTATAAGCTGCAGCCCCATATCTACCACATACAGAACATGACCTGGGCAACAGGGAACCAAAACCTCATTTAGTTATATAGAAGCCTAAATTGAACAGTGATTGAAAAATCAACAGGATCTCAAAATGAGTCTTGTAGCCAGCTCAGCAGCAAGTGTAAGATTCTGGATGTGAAGAGTGTGTTTTTGAACAGGTTTAGGCTGTGCTGAAGCTGGGACAGCTGGATTATGTCAGCTCCCACTCTAGTGAAGCCTGTGTGAAACGACATGTCTGTAAACTGGTAACTGTCCCTTTTTCCTTTTTTAGCTGTTTTGTGTCTTTGGATGCATCAGAACATGAGGAACAGGTTTCTGTTCCTTTCCAGACGATTTAATCGTAGCCACCCCTTCAAGTGCTTTCCACTGTGATACCAGCAAGCAGAAATATTGCTTCCAAATGATTTGCCAAAAATGGCAAGAAAACAGAAAATTTAATGTTCTCTGGCATAAAGCCACACATATGGATTCTCATTAGCTAAGATTTGCTGGGTTTTGGTTCTTTTTCCCTTTAAGTGAAATGTTTGTCTACCAACTGAAAATAAGATGTCACATACTTTCCTAACTGACTTGTAATGGAAATTTTGACATGAACTCTCTGTGTTTGATGAGCAAAAATATAGTGGGGAAAGTATCTGCACAACTGCAAAAACTTTTTGTGTGGTGCATGACTAGCTTTCATTCACATTGTGAAAGCATGAGAAAGTAAACAAGAGGTTTGACTCTTTTGCCACAAGGGTTTTCCTACAGGTTTGCTTTTTTTTACTCAGGTGCTTTCTGGCATGCAGCACAAACACAGAGGGATGTTTACCTAGGAAATGCTGGATTATTTTATGAGTAAAATAGTGAGGAAAAAGATCAGATCTTCACTGTGGAAACTGCACTGTTCAGTCTCTGGTGTCTTCCAAGCACTTACCAGATGCTGCAAGGTAACAGCTATTAATAATGCACATATTAATACAGCCTGCTAAGCCTGTTTCTCTTGGATATGCATCAGCACATTCTGGGTGTATCCTCCAAATTGAAGCCACGTACCTTCCAGCTATCTTATCAGGGCAGAGTTGAGGGATTGGCTCCTGCCTGGGTTTCTAGGAATGTTTTTTGTGACATGGAGTCTTGGCAGGACTGCTTTATAAGCTGAGATCCTAGAAACATGGAGTTTTGTTTTCCTAACATCTGCAGCCCAGCGTTCTCCATGACCAGCTCTGTTAGCTTTCCTGCAGAAAAAATGGTGCCCTGCAGTACAAACCGATGCCTTCTGACCTCGCTCTCCTGCCTGAGATTTATCTCATCTCCTGCTTTCCCTTGGCATATGCTTTTCTTCAAAGCCCTTGGATAAAAATATTTCTTTATAATTTTGTTACTCCTAGTCAGGATCAATGCTGGTGCTGATAGTCCTGACTGAGTAATCCACTCTGAGACAGAGATGTAGACACTATTCAAAATTAAAATTAAAAAAAATACAGGGCAAGGAGTTATAGCAAATATCAGTGGTTTCAATGTACAAAATTCTGTGATCTCAAAGAGAATTCACAAGCCACACCTTGATTCCTTGATCTGTAGCAAAGATACTTACCCTGTGTCTGCCCCACAGTAGCTATGCTTTTCAGAAAGCTGTATTTGTTGACAGATTATTCTATGCTTTCTAAGAACATCATGAAAAGGTTTTGGGTTGTTCTGAATAACCAGCCACATCAACAAAACAAACTGTTACACTAATCTCTATTTCTGTGGAAATACTGGAAATACAGAACATGCTGGTAAGTCTGACCTACTGGGTGTTACTTAATGCAGTTAAAATGTTCCTATAAAGGATATATTCTGCAGAAAATCCAGCTTTCTATAGAACACAACACATTTGAATTGTAACAGAATGTTCGTACTTAGTCTAGCAGTAAAACCATTGCACTGGCTGGAAACAGCTTTCTTTAAGATCTTTAAACCAGAAAGATCTGAAGTTGACAAAGCGTTTGTGACATCTCTTGTTTCTTGCTATTTTTCTCGATAACTAGGCTCTGGGGAAAAGTCTTCAAATCCTTAAACAAGCTGAAGAAAATCATTGCCTCTGATTTGCACTCCTCAGTGGAATCTCTTCACTGCTTGCTCCATACTTGCCAGTGGAGGAGCCATACAGGGGGCATCAAGAACAGTTCTGTTTGCAGGAAGGGCACTCCTTAGGCAAAAAGACCCTGTGGCTGCACCAGCTGGAGGAGGAATATTTGTCTCCTTGATGAAGCTTCATTGACTTGAGCAAAAGTAAATGTATATTTCCAGAAAAGCCTGGAAGAATGCCTGGTNAAAAAAAAAAAAAGAAAACGAATGAGTCTTCCAGATTCTGGTTTCTTCCCTTTCCAAGGGAAAAATTGAGGGATTCATATAGTTAATGCCTGACCCTTTGCACACCAGTGTCAGACACTAACAACTCTTCACTTTCCAAGAATAAATGTAACTGCTATGATTTAGCACAATGTAGGTAAATGTTCCCATTTTTCGTTTTTATGATCCATCTAAACATTCATACCAAATTTGCTACCATGACCTCTGAATATAAGTTTAGTTATGGGCCAGATAAGTACAGCACATGTAGCCACTTGGAAACTTCTACTACAGAACACTTGCTTAACTCCTTGCTGCACTTCTGCTATTAGAACAAATGAATCACAGTAATATTTTGCATCATAGTTGCACCTGGCAACCAAGGATCTTGAAACATTTATGAAGTAACTAGATTTACTCTATATTTTACCAGGCATCTGTTTTTCGTCACTTTGTGTAAGACCACAGTGAATAATTCCTTTTATGGATTTGAGCTTTTTCTCATTGTGATGAGTCCAGCCCAGCACTTCATCCACTTGCTGGGTGGTTCTTCTAAAGAATACTGCTGAGCAATTTTTGAGCTTTATATTGACCTTGGTCTTTATACTCATCATCTTTACTCAGTGCAAGGTAAGACCCTGGAACAAGTTTCCCAGAGAAGTTGTGGATGCCCCATTCCTGGAAGTGTTGAAGGCCAGGTTGGACAGGACCCTGAGAAACCTGATGTAGTGGGTGGCATCCGTGTCCACGGTGGAGAAGTTGAAACTAGATGACCTTTAATATCTCTTCCAACCTTATTCATACTATGGTTCTGTGAATACTTGCCTAAATTTACCTGAAAATTTAGGATACATCATGAAAAAGGAATGCAGAAAATGTGCACATTTTGGAGGTATTTGCATAACAATAGTTGAGAAACCTGTGTTGAGAAACCTGAGACCCAACCATAGTACTCCTTTGGTTTTCCTTATGTTGTTTAATGTCACACAGCACCTTTGTCACAGAGAACTGTAACTGTCTTCAAACTCAAACTCTTTATCTAACCAGATGATAGCTCCTGATCTGGTAGAGCTTGAAGGAGTACAGATGCATGCAAAAAATGTGCAAGGAAAGGTTTCCAAATGTTTCTGTGCACATCCAGGGCTAGCAATGTGTTAGGGGCTCTGCAGGTATTCTCCAGGCAACGCTTCTGCTCTACCACTGAGCTGATCCTCCAGCTCTCACTGCTGAAGGATTTCTTTCATGTTACTTCTCCCTTTTTTCATCTATGGAGAAGCACAGTCAAAGCACATCATTAAAAACCCCAGAGCACTTGAACATTTCTGCAAAAGAAAAGATGCTTGTTAGTAACAATACCTCACACAAACAGTCACTTGCGTATATGTGCCCTCGACAAGTATCAGAAACCTCAGAAAGCCATTCATACTAATGCTTCTCATTTTTCCCAGAGGCAGAGAACATACTGGCAGTTCAGCTTTTAGGAATTGCTTTAAGTTGGAAAGAGTCAATGGACCAAGCTGCATCACGCCATGGGTGGGTAAAGCTCCTTTGAAAGAAGCACTCACTCTCTTCATTGATTTTTTTCTTGCAGCAGTGAATTTGTTCCACTGTCCCTAGCTCATGAGACTCTTTTCCCAGTCTCTCTCACTTTCCTATTTATGTCTTAATTCACTGCTGTCATGATTTATACTAGCAATACAATGTGCAAGACATGAAAATCTATACATCTATCATACCCCTGTCTGAATGCTGGGACATGACATTTTGAAATTATTTTTTCCATATACATTTATCATACATTTTTTTTCAAAAGGAGATGCTGTGGATTGAAACAGACTGAAGATGGCCCAACATCTCTGCTATCCTATTTTATGTACTCCGTGTGGTTCATGGGGTAGAAATAGGGGCAGTGTTGTGGTTTAACCCCAGCAAGCAGCCAAGCGGCACACAGCCACTGGCTCACTCCCTCACCATTGGGATCAGGAAGAGAATCAGAAAGATAAAAGATATACAAAACTTGGGGGTCAAGTTTAATAGGGGAAGAAAAGCCATGCACACAAGCAAAGTAAAACAAGGAATTAATTCACTGCTTTCTGTGGGCAGGCAGGTGTTCAGCCATTTACGGGAGAGCAGGGCCCCATCACGTGTAATGGTGACTTGGGAAAATAAATGCCATCACTCCAAACGTCTCTCCTTTCCTCCTTCTTCCCCCACTTTATACACTGATCATGATGCCATATGGTCTGGAATATCCCTTTGGTCATTTTGGATCACCTGTCCTGGCTGTGTTTCCTCCCAACCTCCCATGCACCCCAAACTTCCTCACCAGTGTGGCGGAAAAGCAGAAAATGCTTTGGGTCTGCGTAAGCTTTGCTCAGCAATAACAAAAATATCTGTATATTAGCAACACATGTTCAGCACAAATCCAAAACCTAGCCCTGTACTATCCACTGTGAAGAAAATTAACTCTACCCCAGCTGAAACCGGCAAAAGGAAGCGCTGCTCTGTTGTGGTTCTACGCTCCTTCGGCCAATATTGTGGAGGTAAATATTTTATGATTCTTGCAGAGACTAAGGTAGGTATGTTTAGCATGTTATCCACCAGTGGCAATTTGAGATTTAGTGTCCAAGCAAATTGTTCTTTAGGGAAGAGTAAGGATCTGTGATGGCTTGTACCTGCAACTGACTGATCTTTATCAGCCTTCTGACAGTCCCACAGGGACAACTAGTTGTAATTAGCTCATTTAATATTGATTAAGTCTTTGGACAATTAATCAGAAGTAATCAGGGCTCAGTGGTGTTTTAGAGTTCTGAAAATATATACATAAGAGCTAGGGATTCCTGAGTGTGCAGAAGGAAGCATGACATGAACACTGTCCCAGGAACCACATGCAATTTCATCTTTTTGGGAGATTTGACAATGTGTAGAAACTTTTTGAAGAAATCGTTTGCTTTCTCTCCCTCATCATCACGTCTCTATACAGTCTAACTCTGGGAGAGGTTGAACATAAGTAACAAAACACACTGAGACAAACGGTTCTTAAAATTTTTTCAGCCCAGTCTAAGACCTTACTTCCCTGGTCACTCCTGCCAGTAAAGTTCTGCCTCCCAGAAGCTATAAGGCACTGGAGCCTGAAATTAGGTGTGTGATCTTATTACTGAAGCCCTTGTGCTTTTTTTCCACACATCCACATATTGGTAGTTATTCTTATTCATTGTGATTTAATTTTAGACATAAAATAATCTTGTTGGAGTAAATACTTGTGTCTCTTTGTGTGTGATTTTTTTTTCTTTTAATAAAACATGAGCTGTAGTGTCTAGATTCTAGGCAAGAAAGTTGTAGCACAAGAACCAGGTTTAAATTTGTTGTAAATTCTTTTATACTTTTAATTTCTGTTAAAAATGGTCAAAATTTTTGAATGGAAAAAACAAACCTTTAATACAGCTGGGATCTATTTAGAAATAATTTTCACTTTTTTTAAAAAAAAAATTTTATGTGGATCCTCTGGACAAAGTAGATATCTATATTTTGTTTCCTTTGATATCTGTGTGTTTTAGAAATGAAATTTTTTTCAAGTGTAAATTGGGTTTTGAGTTAGGAAAATAAGTCAACCTCTATCTTTATTTTAGATTGTCTCTTTCAAGACTTTGTAATGTACATTTTTCATGAAAGAAATCATCTCCTCTTCCTCCCATTCCCAACTATTTTCTGACTAAGTTACACTTGGATTAGAAATATCATGAAGAAATAATTTGTTATTTTGTAAACAGTGTGATAGATAATTTGGAAAGAAGATAGCCAGAGAACTGATTAATGCTCTAAAAATAAGATATAGCTAAATGCTGAATATCTCCTGGATGTGCATTAATACTGTTTATATTAGATCTAAGTACTAATTTTATTAACAATAGTAACTCTAAAATTCAAATATATAGTAATGTGGAGCAATTCAATGACTATTACTGGAAGAAGAGTAATTAGGTGAGTAATTAATTGAACCATGCTTGAGGTTTTTTTCAGCCCAGGTATTTAAACGAAATATGCTGTTCTTTATCCCATCACAACGAATTGTTCACAGAATGTATATGCTACATTCTGCCACTGACGTATGACTTCTACCTCATGCCATTAATACAGTGGTTAATATCCACAATTAATTAAATACTTCTGGCATGCTATCGCCTCCATGTCAATGAGCAGAACCAGATATGATCTGAAGATTTCAGTGCATTCTCCTCTGTGTTTGAATTTTCCACTGAAGTAGGTGGAGATACCTGGGTTAAGAGGCTGAGATTTTGTTGAACTTCCTCCATTTTTTGGGTTGAAGTACTTTGGCATGTAATTAAGAGTGAGGCATTTGTGCATTTTAAGCACTTTAAAATTATTGCCAAAGACACGTATTATTTGAGATTAATTTTACCATAGGTCTTATTGTCCAAAAGATTTAAGAGTAACTCTTTAAATTAGAGTCCTAACTATGCATTTAGATTAGATTTAATATGACAGTTATTTGTTCTGCTAATAAAAGTCCCATGGCATATTAAAAACATATTAATTGAGGATTAGCACAGATGTAGTAAATTTAGAAATCTTTGATGAAAATATTGCAAAGCATCATTTGTCATTTGTGACTACTGTAAATATACTAACAGCATTAATGTGACCATCTACTTAAAAATCCAGCAGATTTTGTCTGATTCAGAACAGTATGCTTCTGGGGGTACGGCCAGCCAAATCAGCTTTTTTATACTGTGTTTAAATTATTATTTTCAGAACTGTTTGTAGGTGCTTTTACTGCAGACATACAGTCACTTTCCTGGTCTGTGAATGGAATAGGTAACTGTGCACTGACTGTGGACATCATGTACATCAAGTGATGTCTCCCTGCAAAATAAAAGTATCTCAGACACTTCAGTCTCTTCTGGAAGCCTCAAGTGAGGAGGTGTTTGGATATTTGCACATACATAGTGACTGTATCACTCAACTGAAGTAGTCATATGCAGAAAGTTGCTACAGATTCCTTGCTCAGCCTGGGGATTCACACTTCCCTGCGTCAGCAACATCCTCTGTGCTCTGCAGGGAATGTAATCAAACCTTGGGGTAGCTATCAGTGATGTGTAGCTCATAATTTTCTATGAAGTTACTGCTGGGAAAAGCCTCTGCCTGTGTTAATTGACAAGATAAGGCAAACTGGAACTGTTGGTGGTGTCCCATTTTGGACTGTGCTAAACTGATGCCCTGTGCTCCTGTTCTCATCTCTTTGGACAATGTGATTTATGATGCACCTTGCTCAGTAGAGGCTGAGAAGTTTGACCTCTGAGGCGAATCACAGAGGTATGCCTTGTCTTGAAGTGTGCTGGAAGGAAAAGAAAGAGAAAGAAAGAGAAAGAAAGAAATGAAAGAAAGGAAGGAAGGACTACACCCATTCTAAAAGATCTTTTAATGAAAGTCTGGGACATGGAAGGGGTGGGCCCAATAATTTCCTTCTCTGTATCTATGTGCAATTGTTTCCGTTGATTGGCTTTTTCAAGAGATAGCAGTCAGTATGAAGAAGATTCTGCTTTGCCAGCACCATAGTCTTCTGCTTCTCTTCCAGTATTTTAGGGAGATAAGTGAAGAGCAGACTTCATGGTTATGCTGCTCCATGTATCCAGCCAAACTTGTCCTCTGCTTTCTGCCTCAAACAAAGAGAAGCCCTCTTTGTCTCTGCTGGTCAGTTAATGCCTCAGTGACACCCTATCCTATTATTCTCCTACTACTTCTGCCAATTTCAGGCTCACCAAATTTTTTCTGATGACAGGAGAATTCCTTAGCATGCTGCAAGGAACAGGACAGGCAGTGCACATGGTCTTGCCTTGAGGGTTATAATGTAGACTTGTAGCAAGATCTAGTAAGGATGTATTATTATAAATCCTTATCATGTTTATTTCACTTTTCATTCATGTTGCTTCCAATCTTTTGATATTTAGCCTTGGGACAGATTCAGCTATATATCCAAGGATGCAACTTTATATTGAATTAATGTGTATCTCTTTGCTGGTTAAGAAGTTAACAAAAAAGGAGTAGGTGTCACTATTTTGCTTATGGTGGGAATTTGACGATGCACTGAACCAAGCACAACACACTTCCAGAATCTTAACTAGTTTGATTGCACCATCGACACTGTTATTTCGACAGTCCCACTCTCCGGCATCTAGCATAATTGGAAGCAGCAGCCAGCAGGTATCAGATGTCAGTATGAATTGTCTCCTGCTGCGTGAGCACTGACTATGAAATTGATTTGCTGTCTTTTTTACGCAGTTTTGTAATGAAAGTAATGTAAAGTCCCAAACAGACAAATTCTGCATTTGTGTATGTACAGTTAAAATAGGCATATGTCTGAAAATTAGAGAGAGGGAAATATATCAACAAAAAAGCAGCATGGCACCATCAAGCCCTGTTTCTTCACAGGTGGTTATGGTGGCAGCCCCTGCTATGTTTCTGAAGAAACTGAGCTAAATCAATAGCTGGAAACCAATTTCTTTGTGTACTTGTATGCATCAAAAGCATTAAAACATGAGAAAGAAGAACCCTTCGGTGAGTGAATTTCTCTCTGTTTTACTCACTGGTGTTAATAAGGCAAGCAAAAAAGACTGTGGAAACATAGTCTCCAACCTGGAGCAAATGTTTCCCTTATTTGTCAGCAGGATGATCAAGGCCCCTAAAATGAAAAAACTGGCCTGAGCAAAGTCATTGGTAAATTTCTGTTGATTTACTATTGCCAGGATGTTGCCTTAGAGCACATAAGAAATCAGTGTGTTCAAGATGCTGTGGTGCAGAACAATTTCATGTATATAAAGGTAATGTTTCAGTGACTGGGATCTTTACCAATTTGAGGAACTATAAGGGAGGATTAGACCAGCTATAAAACGGGTGCTATCATCCTGAGCCTTGAGAAAAGCCTTTGAACACTCCGTAGGGATTGCTGACATCTAGATTATGGCAGTAGGAGCACACTGGGCTTCACTGGTGCCTTTTCTTAAGCAGAGTTACAAGTGGCTGTGAAACAACCATGTTTATGGGTCTCATCCTCAGCTTGACACAATACTTGGCTTTGATACCAGAAGGCTTAATCAGCTCCTACTGTAATCAAATTATTCAAGATTTTTCAAAGAGAAAATTGCGGCAAATTCCCATTCTAAGAAGTCAGGGTCAAAAGCCTTTTTAGAAAAATCAGCTTGAGCGTTGATTACTTAGTGTGGCTGCCTTTTAGACAAGCACAATGGAGAAAAACATTCCCAACATCTGGTTCAATGAGGCCCAAGACCAGTGTTTAATTGTGTTTCTGCTCTGACACCCAGTTGCATAGCAATAAGGGGGAGCATATGATACAATAATCTATATATAGGATAGGTGGAGCTGAACCTTTGACTTGAGGCCAGCTAGTCTGGTATTCCAATCTTGGTGCTGACATGAAGGCAGCCAGTAACATTAGGTGGGTCGCTTGAAGTTCTTCCTGAATTTCAGACCCTCTGTTGATGAAAGGACCATTTTCTAACTGTCTTGGGATTGACAGTTGTCATAACACGATCCAGCAGGCCATTTCATACACAACCAGAGCATGGGTGCCCAGAAAAAATTTTTCCCCATCCAGAATAGGCACAGGATAATTTACAGGCTGCTCTACTCAGAAAACAGTATTCCCAGAGAAGCAGTAATATACTGCAAGTGTCTTCCTTGCAGAAGGAAACCAACCTGTTTTGAATCTGACCACAGGGAAAGATGGAGGGCAGCCACTTGAGCAGCAGGTCCTCTTCTTTTTCCCCCACAAGGCACAAACAACTGTGCTCTGGCTCATTCTGATGCCTAGACTGCTTCCTTTACCCAGCCATCTCTGCCCTAGGTAACACCTTGCTTTCTCTGTTCCTGAGGCTAGGAAATAGAAACTGATTCCAACAGCAAGAAGATAATCAGATGACAGACTCAGGTCATTTTCCACACAACCAGAATTTCTGTCAGATTTTAAGCATATGCTTTGACCACAAAGATGAGTTGCAATTCCACCTGCAAGAAGTTGTTTTTATAGGGATGCTCTCTGCAGCTCACTTCCCAGAGGGATGTGGTAGAAAGAAATCCTCCCACCTCTGTGTTGGAGCACTGTGTAGGCTTGATCAAACAGAATGCTGCTGACTCAGCCAGCCAAATTTGCTGTTATATTCTTCCACTTATTTTCTTGGGAAGACTTCCTAAGTTGTGCAGGCCTCCAACAGCAAGGAGGAGGAAGAGGACTTTATTCTTCTTACTGCAACAAATAAAAATTGTGTGTTGTACTAGAGAAGCTGTTGCCTTACTACTCTCTCTGTCATGGAAATTAGAAGAACAGGGATGTGACCCAACACCATTTCCTCTCCTTAGTTAAGGAAGAAAAATTCCATCATTTATTTAAAGGGTGCTGTTACCAGAATCAACAAAATTTTTCATGGTGATGCATTCATTAGTAAAGAAAAGAATTAGTGCAAGAATGAAATACAAACCTGGCTAAATTAAACTACAGTCTTACAGCAACACAAATTATAATGCATTTAACAGACTCTTCCAAGTTGTGTTCTTCTAGTCTGTTTCCTTCCCTTCATTGTTGTGCTGTGAAGGCAAATGAGTGGTAATGCTGGGCATCACGGTTTCTGAGACCCTGCTCCTGCTGCTCTGCACAGCACATTGTTGTCATTTTGCGGTGTCTTTTCCTGCTTTTCAACCTTCTCAGACCCTTCTGAGGATTCAATAACCTGTGTTTTTCAACAGTGATTGAATAGCTAAATCCAGCATGGTAAGTGAAGTCTCTTCCAGAAATGGCATTTCCTCACTTCCCTCACTCTAAAGGTGACCAACTTTAGCTTTTTTCTTCAGTTTCTTTCTCTTAAAAGGAATAGGCTAGTTCAGACCTTTGCTCCTGGATTCTCTTAAAGAGAAATTTCAGGGGGATTAGTGTAAGCAGCATGGTTAAAATCCTGTCTGCTGCTTGCTCGAAATGTAGTCTTCAGCTATTGTTTTTGTAGCAGTAAAACTTTTGGAACTGCATGACTTTTTTTGAATGTTTTACTGTTTCTGTTACAGCAAGTGTTACAGCATGTACATATGATGTCAAATTCCTCTTAAGAGCATTTGATTTTTAGAGACATGAATATGACACAGAGAGACATGAGAACTGGCTGTTGACTCAGTCTCTCAGTGCCCTTTTGTTTGTGTCTGTGACCTGGTCACATAGTACAAAGAGTTTCCTGCTGAACTACATGCAGCTGCCTGGCTGAAAAGCATGTGAGAGCTTTATTTGTCCTGCCTGCAGCCCCAGATCTTCTTGGAACGGCTCCTACATCCTTCTTGATGTGGAGGCGGGTGATATCACTGTGCAGCCTTCCAAAGGGTCCTGTCCTCTCTGGAATCCACCATCAAGGATCTGCAGGGCATTACAGCCTGCATTTCGGGGTACTGCTCCTAATGGATGGCCTGAGTAAGGCTCCAGGCTCCCTGTGACTTCAGAGCCACCTATTTTTGTCAAGGAGACCAAATGCTAGTGGAGAACTTAAACTGAGGCTTGACTGGTTCATATCCCTTTTCTAAACTTACTTTAACAGTTTTATACACTCCCATAAACCCCCCTCTCCCCCTTGGAACCCCTTACGCTGTTTTGAAAACTACTCAGGCCTGCTTTTCCATTTTCCCATTTTGTGGGGATTGGAAAGACCTACAGATCTGTATTGATCCAGCTGTTTCTTGAGATGGCTGCACTGCATTGCACCCCACCTGCACCATGGTAGGCATGCAGCCTAAGACCAGGAGGAGTCCAAAATGTTTGGGTCATACAGTAGTCTGCAGGCCTGGGGCACTGGCAGGCTGGTGGGCAGTTTTAACTACGAGCAAAATGTACCTCACTCTGGCACAAGCTCAGGTGCCCAAATGGCAGTGGTGTATTGCTGGGGTGGCACGGATATTTGGTTGCATATCCTGAAGCTACATCTGTACCACTGGGTGTCTGACCATGCTCCCTGGGGCCCAGGACTCACCCTGGCAGCTGAGCAGAGTCACACTCCTTGGTACAGACTATCAGTGGGTGTCCCAGAATACGATGAGGCTACAGACACAGAAGAAAACACAAAACCCCCACCAAATCAT